>MU677117.1:3529-34327 GCA_026770625.1 Nicotiana glauca | reverse complement strand
GAAATCGAAAAAATCGAAACCTTATTGAAACGATAACGATAAGCATATGTACAAATCGATAATCGATAAGTAATTATCGATAAGGGTCAAAATCGAATCGATAAATCGAATGCACACCCCTAATTATTTCATCTACCATATTTAAGGAATGATCATATTTAAAGCTGAAGGGAATGAAGTTCAAATTAATGGAAAATAGAATTAGCAGTGATGATGTATTTATTTTTTTTAATACCGTTGGAGTGTTGGTGCCATATATTTGATCCCTTACTTTAGTTTCGTTGCATATGTCTATTGACACAATTTTTATGTTATAAACGGTGTTCGTCTTATTTTAGCTTCTTTTTGTCCATATTAGTTAGGCGTGTTTATAGCGATATACTTTCCGTGGAATCCCGCAAATTTTCTTATTGGTGTAATCGATAAGCCCCAAAAATTAATAAATCGAAATCGAAAAAATCGAAACTTTATTGAAACGATAACGATAAGCATATGTACAAATCGATAATCGATGAGTAATTATCGATAAGAGTCAAAATCGAATCGATAAATCGAATGCACACCCCTAAGTGTAACTCACGCATCTGGTATGCTGTACCGGGGTGTCTATTTGATTTACTTAACAGACGCTTGAAGTGTCTACTTGATAAATATGTCTCTTAAGGTGTTCAAATGACCGTTGTGGACAACTTGGAGGGGCCATTTATGTATTTCGCCAAACAATTATGGTTCATATCTTTCATTTTGGTTTCGATGAGGCATACAAAACTTGCATTCCATTTATTAATCCCCAGTTTAACCATCCTCCTCTTATCTCTATCATTAATACCCTACACATTGCAGCATAAAATTTTGAGATTTATTGGGTACTCTCTGAATTCCTCCCACCTCTCTCCCTGCTTTTAGAATTTGTCCCAAAGCACAAATTAAACTCCAACAGTTTAACCTCCCTCACTCCTACTTTTAAGATGGACTCTTGTTGGGAGTACTAACCTTGGCATTTCCCTACTCCTAATTAGCAACAAAATTTCTAATAATTCTTTTTTTTGAGAAAAATAAAAAATTATATTCCATTAGCACAAAGGCAGTGCAAGAAAATTTTCTAAATCTTCTTCCACTTCTGCTTTTTGTACCCTCAACTGCCTAATTTTTGGCATACTGCTCCTAACCCATCTGGATGCTTCAGCTTGGTTTAATTTCTCTTGTAAATTGTACGCTCCCTCTTCATACCGGGGAAGCATCAAAATGTCCTTGCATGCGGCTGATAGATACTTTCAATGTAGTTGTAATCATCAGCAAAAGAGAAACTTTAATTGTTTTCACTGTAGCTACCTATGTTACTTTCTCAAAAAAAAATGTTGTTTTCACTGTCAGAGATCATTCCCAACTCTCACTCATAAGCATCAGTCACCATCAGAAACGCCATTTCTAATGTCTACTTCATCTTCGTCCTCAACTTCAGTGGCTGGAAGCTTCTATCTTCTCCATTTCTGTCACTGTTTCTGTTCTTGAACTTTCTGTCACAAGCCTCACCATCGATTGATATATCTTGGGAACTAAAACAAAGGTTTGTTGAACTTTCCCTCACAAGCTTCACCATCTTACAGCTTTAAAGGATTGACTTTATATTAATAATACCTCTACTTATTAAAAAAAAAAGGAAAATTTCTCCTCCTTTCTCCCATGTTTCCGCATCCATTCCATGTCAGTATTCATTGTTAAAAATCTCCAGGTAGAATCGAATGGTAACTGAATCATTCCAATAGTTCTGAACAAGTCCTGCGTGGGCTCTTTGTCGGTGAGTTTGCATTCCTCAATCCAATCTTTAAACTTACATCACATAATGGCTCAGAAAGAACTTATAACACAAGACTGGATATAAAGAGACTGACCAGTGACCACCAAACGGGCATCACCACTGCGGAAAACACTTCTCAGTACATAGCAGCTTTTACTACTTTTAAAGACACTGGAAAGAGAACAACAACATGGGATAATCATAGGCCTGACTGAATCTCCAGAGTATTATAAATTTGTCCTCTAATCCCCGAAAGGGATATAGTTATCTTAAGATTACAACTATTAGCAATATCAAATGGGACAAATGAGCCAAAAGACCATTTAGAGAAGAAAAAGGAGATAAAATTTGTTTCATCTGATGTAGCATAAGCACAAAAAATATCAACATACCATCAGCATTGTTCTTAGGGCTTTTGTGGAGCTCGTTTTCATGCAATGGGTCAGACTCCTCTACTTGGCAGGTGCAGCAGAGCCACCTTTTCATCCTTCCTCTCTTTCTCAAATAAAGATCGTCTTTCGCCCTTCCGTTCTCCAAGCGGACAAAGTAACCAGGAGGTGCATGTGCCTGTGAAGTAAGTCAAACATAAGAATAGCGCAGTACTTAATACAACTTTATCATAGCATGCATGCCATAACACATAAGCCAATTGATTCCAAGATATTACCATACGAGAACTGCGTACCATCTCTTTATTGAATTACTTTGGAACTCTTCATACCATTAAACATTCCAAAACCAAAACTGTTGGATTAAAAGAATTAAATGGCCCAACTCCTACAGGCCCAACGATTGCTGCAGAAGAAATAGATCCAGGCCCAAACACTTGACTATTGTACAAAGTTATGTAAATGTTATTTGTGTACTTAGCCACATATGTAATAGATAGTCATTCTTTCATTAGCTTAGCCCTCCTACAGGCCCAACGATTGCTGCAGAAGAAATAGATCCAGGCCCAAACACTTGACTATTGTACAAAGTTATGTAAATGTTATTTGTGTACTTAGCCACATATGTAATAGATAGTCATTCTTTCATTAGCTTAGCCCTCCTACAGGCCCAACGATTGCTGCAGAAGAAATAGATCCAGGCCCAAACACTTGACTATTGTACAAAGTTATGTAAATGTTATTTGTGTACTTAGCCACATATGTAATAGATAGTCATTCTTTCATTAGCTTAGCCCTCCTACAGGCCCAACGATTGCTGCAGAAGAAATAGATCCAGGCCCAAACACTTGACTATTGTACAAAGTTATGTAAATGTTATTTGTGTACTTAGCCACATATGTAATAGATAGTCATTCTTTCATTAGCTTAGCCCTCCTACAGGCCCAACGATTGCTGCAGAAGAAATAGATCCAGGCCCAAACACTTGACTATTGTACAAAGTTATGTAAATGTTATTTGTGTACTTAGCCACATATGTAATAGATAGTCATTCTTTCATTAGCTTAGCCCTCCTACAGGCCCAACGATTGCTGCAGAAGAAATAGATCCAGGCCCAAACACTTGACTATTGTACAAAGTTATGTAAATGTTATTTGTGTACTTAGCCACATATGTAATAGATAGTCATTCTTTCATTAGCTTAGCCATTCTTTTATTAGCTTAGTATAAATACTCCATTAGGCTATTTGTGTACATACGGATGTTATTCTTTCGAATTTCTGCATCTTCTTCTCTCTAAAACATTCGAATTAGGGTTTCCTTCTGTAAAAATCTATGGATTCTCATTCGATTGCTTCAATCTAACATGGTATCAGAGCGAATCCTGGAGACTATTACTCTATTCTGAATGTTCATTGAAGAGTTTTGTCGAGAATCATCGATTTCTGCCTCTCCGACGATTCCGACGAGATTTGTGGTTTTGCTCGATTTTGTCTTCTCATCTGGGTTCCTTTGCTCGAGCTCTTCAATTGATAGCTAATTGTGGAGTTTCTCAACTTTTGCTCATGGGTTTCACATCAAATGAGTTCATGAAGATCGACTCGGAAACTAGGGTTTATGTCATCATCAATCTTCGCATGCGGTGACTTTCTTCCAACTCAATCTTCTTAAATTTCTTTTCTTACTGATTAGCTTAGACATCTAGTTGTAGAAATCATGACTTTGAACAACGATTCTGCAGAACATTCTGGTGCTTCGATAGTACCAGCTCTAGATCCTTTTCATCCCCTTTATCTTCACCCTTCTGATACTCCGGGAACCATGCTAGTGTCCGTTCCATTTTTTGGGACTGGATTTGGTGACTGGAAGGAAGGGATGCTTATTTCTTTGTCCGCAAAGAACAAGATTCAATTAATCGATGGTTCTCTGATTCAGCCTACAACCAATTCTCCTTTATATCCTCATTGGCAGCGCTGTAATAATATGGTTAAGGCTTGGATAATGAATTCCCTATCTAAGGATATAGCCAAAACAATTCTCTACTATAAAACCGCTAGAGAGGCCTGGAATAACCTTGTAGAAAGATATGGTGTTGCAAATATTTCTCAGTATTATAGTCTTCAACAATTTATTTCCTCCACATCCCAAGGTTCATGTGACATTGCCACTTATTACACCAAACTCAAGGGATATTGGGATGAAATATATACAATTTCCTTAGGAAGACCCTGTACTTGTGATGCTACGAATGAGTTCAGTGAGGCACAGAAGCTAATCAATTTCTATCAGGATTAAATGAAACATACTCCACTGTTAAAAGCAACATCCTAATGATGAGTCTTGTTCCAAGTGTGGAGAAGCCATACTCTATTCTCATTAGGGATGAGAAACAAAGGGAAATCAATTCTGCTTCTCAGCATTTCTCTTCTGATTCTACTTCTTTCATAGCTAACTCTAATTCCAATTCTACTCATAACCAACCAAATACCACCGGAAACTATACTCAGAGGGTGAATTTTGAACCTAGAAGAGGTACAGTATCTTGCAAGTATTGCAAAAAGCCTGGCCTTACTGTAGAAAAGTGTTACAAACTACATGGTTTTCCTCAAGATTTCAAGTTCACCAAGGGAAGAAAAGTTGATGCATGTGTACAGATTGAGTCCTCAGAACAGACATCAACTAAGCCTGATTCACCTCAAAATGAAGACATTCCACATGGCTTCTCTAAGGAACGATATGCCCACCTTATGTCTCTATTCCATCAGATGCAGGCATCTTCTATAAATCAGCAGTCTACATCTCAAGAATCTCCAATATATGCAAACTTTGCAGGTTGGCACAACAATCCTACTAGTAGGTTATATGGTTATCTTGTATGCCATGCTAGTCATAACAACTTTAGTTCTTGGATCCTAGATTCAGGAGCAACCAATCATATGACACCTCATAAACATCTTCTTCATGATATACAACCTTTAGTTTCTCCTTCTCTAGTTACCTTACCAAATGGATATAAAGTAAAAGTTACTTCTTTTGGATGTCTTTCCTTTATCACCTAGTATCATTCTAACTAATGTGCTGCTGCTACCCTCTTTCCATTACAACTTAATCTTTATACATCAACTTCTTTCTCAACTCAAGTGTTATGCACTCCTTACTAACATTTCATGTTGGTTACAGAGCCTAAAAGGCCACTGGAAATTGGTAAGGTTGAGCATGGACTGTATATTCTGAGACTGTCATCTCATGGTATTGCAGCAGCTGATCCTTCTCAAGAAAATGCTTGTTCAACCTCTTCTTTTCCCAAGTTTGATTCTGTAGTTGAATGCCTTCCTAAGTCTGTTTCATTTCCTGTTTTTCTTGTTCATGATTCTGTAGGTGGCAATTTTAATGTTGTTCCTGTTGTTTGCAATTCCAGTTCTATTAATAAAAATGATGTACTTTGGCATCAAAGAATGGGGCATATACCTTTTGTAAAGATGATTTCTATTCCTCATCTATCTAGTAAATTTTCCCCTAAACAATCTTTCACATGTACTATATGTCCAATGGCTAAACAACAAAGACTACCATTTCCTGAAAGCACTTCACACTCCAACAAACCTTTTCAACTTGTTCACATTGATCTCTGGAGGCCTTACCACACTACTACCTATAATGGTTTTAGGTATTTTCTAACCATTGTAGATGATTGTAGTAGGGTCACTTGGACACATCTTCTTTCATGTAAAAGTAATGCATTTTCCATCATCAAATCTTTTATTGCCATGGTGTCCACACAATTTCATGCTTCCATTGAAGTCATTAGGACTGACAATGCCTTTGAATTAAGATCTGCTTCTTCATATGCTGCATACCTCACTTCTCTTGGCATCTCACACCAAACTTCTTGCCCGCACACTCCTCAACAAAATGGAATAGTAGAAAGAAAACACAAACATTTGTTAGAAACTGCTAGAGCACTTCTTTTTCAGTCCAAATTACCTACCAAATATTGGGGAGAGTGTATTCTTACTGCTACATACCTCATTAACAGGTTTTCCTCTACTGTTCTTTTCAACAAAACACCTTATGAAGCATTATTTGGTCAGCCACCCACATATGATCATCTCAGATCATTTGGGTGTCTAGCTTATGCAACTGTTCCTCGTCCTTCTAGAGATAAACTCCAATCTAGAGTTATTCCTTCTGTGTTTTTAGGCTATAATTTTAACAAAAAGGGGTACAAATTGCTGAATCTCGGTACCAAGTCCATCTTTTATTCCAGGGATGTCACATTTGCTGAACACATATTTCCATCCACTTCTCCACCTTCTAATTTCTTTCCTTCCTCTACTTCTTCCTTTTCTGAGCACATCATTCCTAACAATGTTACCACTTCTACTTCTTCACCTTTACAGTCTTCTGATCCTGTTCCTACTGTTTCATCACCAATATACTCTTCTTCTCATTCTCCTGAACCTGATTCTGTACCTTCACCCACACCACTTCCTCCTCTTTCTTCCCTTCCTTTGAGAAGGTCTTCTAGGCCTACCACTGTTCCTCACCACCTTCAGGATTACATCTGCTATGTTGTACCTCCTACTTCCTTTTCTGATCCATCCACTTCCTCTCAGCCCCTTAAATCATCCACCTTATTTGAGTCTTCCTTCTACCATCAGGCTGCTTCCAATCCTGCTTGGCAAGAAGCAATGTTAAAAGAATTTCAAGCCTTGGAATCTAACCAAACCTGGGATATTGTGCCTTTACCTCCTGGCAAGAAAGCCATTCCTTCTAAATGGGTGTATAAAGTTAAGCAAAGATCTGATGGCAGCATTAAGAGATACAAAGCTAGATTGGTTATTAGGGGGGATACTCAACAAGTTGGTATTGACTACTTTGAGACCTTCTCTCCTGTCATCAAGTTTACTACCATCAAATGCTTACTTGCCTTAGCTGCCAAATTCTCTTGGTCTATATATCAACTTGATATAAACAATGCATTTCTACATGGGGATCTTTCTGAGGAGGTTTACATGAAAATTCCTCTAGGTCTTACTGTCTCCTCCTCTTCTTCTGGGCCTCCCTTAGTATGCAAACTGAAGAAATCTTTGTATGGTCTCAAGCAAGCTTCCAGACAATGGTTTGCTAAGCTTTCTACTGCCCTCACCTCTTTAGGGTATTCCTCCAGTCTGAATGACTACTCTCTATTTTCTAAAATCACCCCCTCTTCTTCTGTTTTTATTGTTATTTATGCGGATGATATTCTCTTGGCGGGCAATGATACATCTGAGTTGGATTCTATCAAAGCATTTTTGGATTCTCAGTTCAAAATTAAGGACTTGGGTTCTGTCCATTATTTTCTGGGGCTTGAGGCGTCCCATCTGCCTCAGGGTTTGCTGATTAATCAACACAAATACCTTCAGGAACTTCTTACTGAATTTCATTGTGCTTCTGCTTCTCCTGTTGTTGCTCCTTTGGATCAGTCTACCAAGCTTACTCCTTCTTCTGGTGATCCTTTACCTGATGCTTTCACTTATCGAAGGCTTATACGAAAGCTGAATTTTCTCCAACATACTCGACCTGATATTTCTTTCTCTGTTAAGCATCTCAGTCAGGTTCTACATGTCCCCACATCTACTCATATGCAAGCAGCTCTGCATGTTTTGAGGTATTTGGTCAGAGATCCTGCCAAGGATATTCTTCTTAACAATCATAAGGACTTCTCCCTCATTGCTTACTCGGATTCAGACTGGGCAGGGTATCTTTCTTCCAGGAGATCTGTGTCTGGTTATTATGTCACTCTTGGGGGTAGTCCTATCACTTGGAAATCTAAGAAACAGCCTACTGTATCCTTATCATCTGCTGAAGCTGAATACAGGGCCCTTCGAAAGACTGTTGCTGAGCTTACATGGCTTGGCAGGCTGTTAGCTGATTTGGGTATTTCTATTTCTGCTCCTATTCCTTTATATTGTGATAACAAGTCTGCCATTAGCATTGCCAAGAACCCTGTATCATATGAGCGGACCAAACACATTGAGCTTGATTGCCATTTTGTCCGGGAGAAGCTTGCTAGTGGTCTCATCTCTTTGCATTATGTTCCTACTGCCTCACAACTGGCTGATATCCTTACCAAACCCCTCACATGCCTTCAACATCAGAGTTTATTACCCAAGCTGGGAGTTTTCTCACCCTCCAGCTTGAGGGGGGTGTTGGATTAAAAGAATTAAATGGCCCAACCCCTACAGGCCCAACGATTACTGCAGAAGAAATAGATCCAAGCCCAAACACTTGACTATTGTACAAAGTTATGTAAATGTTATTTGTGTACTTAGCCACATATGTAATAGATAGCCATTCTTTCATTAGCTTAGCCATTCTTTTATTAGCTTAGTATAAATACTCTATTAGGCTATTTGTGTACATACAGATGTTATGAATTTCTGCATCTTCGTCTCTCTAGAACATTCGAATTAGGGTTTCCTTCTGTAAAAATCCATGGATTCTCATTCGATTGCTTCAATCTAACAACCCGTTATAATCAAAGATGAAGTCGAATGCTAACCCGATACCATCAAAGATGAAGTCGAATGATCTTCATTTCAAGGCTATATTCTTGCTCTATGACATCTAAACGGAACTTAATATACATTTTATGCCAATAACAGAAGGAACCAGAACACAAGCATAAACCCACCAACAAGAAAACATACTTTTCTCAGCTAAAGTAGCAGGTTATCAATACCTTCTCCAAAGAAAAAGGAAAAAAAAAGTAGGTTGTTATTAGTAAAAGATACAGAAACACATGATAATGCTTTCAAATAATATTTCCTTCACAGAAGCACCTAATTGGCCATATTTCCCCATATTCAGCATAAGGGGAAACTAAACAAGGAGAGAAAGAGAGGAAGAAATGCACTGAATATAGAATCCACAAAAAGAAAATTGTCAAATGCGACTACATATATTTGACAACATACCATTCCCTATACAACCAAACCTCTCAAATCCAAAATCTTTAAAATGAAGAAAAAAAGAAAAAAAATCAACATTATAATTTTTGCAACAAAACAAAGGTTCAGGGTTTTTTTATCATAAGAGAGGCTCAAGTTGAGCATATTCAAAAAGGAAGTCGCTCAAAATCTTACCCCTAGTCGTTGCCTATGGAAATTGTCATCCATAGCCATCCCAACAAACAAAAATAAGCAGCTTATACAATCAACCAAAACCAAAATCTTGAAAACCCCAGATCCAAAAAAGGGAACAAGGAGAGAGAGAGACTGAAAGAAATTGAAAAATGAGAAAAAAAAGGTTAAAGAAGAAAACACAACTCATTCAGAATAATGGTAGCCATTAAAAAACCATAAAGTTGTTCTCTTTTTTTCCCTTTAAATATAATACTATTCTTTTTGCTGAATTTACCTGATTCTTTTTTCCTCTTCTCTACGTTTCTGATTGCTTTGTAGAGACAAGAGGAGCAAAGGGGTTTGTGGGTTTTTGATTTCTTCTTTTCTTCGGAAGTTCGAATGGTCGGAAATAAAGGCGAAGAACAGGTAAGCAAAGCAACGAGCGAACGGGGGAGAATACATTATGCGCTTCAAGTGTCAACTCTTAAATGCGATTTCTAAGCCAATAATTGCGATTTATATATCGCACTCCTCAAATTCGTTTAAATGTGATTGTGGATGCGATCGGATTAATGCAATTCATATGTCGCACTCATAGCGATTTATATGTCAAACTCGTTTTATAAGCCGCATTTGACTAAAGTGATTTATAATACGATTTTAAAATGTCTTGTTCAAGTATGAGGGTGGACGCTTAAACATCGACTAGTGAAATTATTTTTGTCCTTCTTTCGCATCTGAGGTGGGCTCTTTACACATATGATATGGAGGTCGAGTACGGTGAACAAGTGAAACACAGTGATATTTTATACTTCAATACCACACAAGATGGGGTGATTTTGTCGTATCCAATTTTCGCTTAGTTTGATTATAGAAAGACTTGATTCTTCTATGTGTTTCAACTACTGCTGTTGCGGAATAATAAGTACAGAAAATAAAGAACACAGAGATTTTACGTGGAAAACACCTGGCTCAAAAGGTGAAAAAACCACGACCTACCTTCCAGTAGGATTTTCCCAAACTATCTATTAAAATCACTGAGCCAAAAAATGCATTTACAAAAACGCTTTTGTAAACCTAGGATTAACTCTAATCTCGTTGTGGCGCCTCAACTGTTGCGACAACTTCAAGTTAACTCTAACTTGAAAACTCTAAGTACCTAATACAATTGCTTTTATAAAAGCTGAAAGGTACAATGTAAAATCACCTACTACAATTGAACTAGAATAAAAAGATAGACACTTGGAACTGTTCTTCTATCTGGTTCAAGTAACTTCAGTATTGCACGCTTGAATCACACATAAATTGCTTGCAAAATTGCCTTGCTATTTTGCTCTCAGTTCACGTTTAACTTCTGATTATGTGCTTTGCCTGCAAAAAAGAACACCACTGATATTTAAGGAGTTAGTAGTTAGAGATTTACTAGGATACAGATGATTCTTCCATGGTGGAAGAGTTCTAGTTGATCTCATACTCTAACTCTATCATTTTCCTAAACCGTGTTCTCTTTGTGTAAGGAGTCTTTCTCCTTATCCAATATGCAACCTTTACTTCTGATAAGTTAGATTTATCTCCTTCACGTGCATCTCACATGTTTGGGTTGATCACAATTGTGCTTCACAAGATGGACATGGTCCATGTCTGAGTTCTTTTGTCAATCTTCAAAACTTCACATTTACTTGGGCCAACAAATCCCCCTTTTTTTATGATGACAAACTCTGTGCTTTTCACTCACTTAGGCCTTGTAAGAACTCAGCTTATTCATCAATACAAAGTTTAGAAAAATTCACTTATCATCAAGGACCAGGTTAATTAGGTTATAAACATCACATATTCATAATATGTAAAGCACAATATCTCTTCCCCTTTTGGCATCATCGAAAAGTTGCATAAACAAAGTGTGAGTCTCAGATTTTAATAAGTACTCATGGCCACTGGGGCAACAGCAAGTGCAATCATGAATTAATCATTAGTAATCAGGCAAACATATTTAAACTATCAAGGAAATAGCAACAGTCAACAAGAGCAAAAACAGTAGATATCAATGATAGAAGATATGTTGCTATCACAATCCACAAACAGAAAACAAAAATATTCAAAACATGAGCAAAAAGAAAGAGAAATCCTTAATTTGTGTCACTGATAGTACTAGACAGGTTCAGGAGATAAAGGCTAGAATTCCTAAGGCTTGGGGAGCTAGAGGGTTGGTTTTGGGCTTGGAGAAGATTCAGCATATTGTGAAGAATTCCATCATTCTTCTCATTTTCCTTGGTAAGCTCAGTTCTGAGAGCATCCCTCTCAGATTCAACCTCTGCTAAGCGAGCCTTCAGCCTAGCTATCTCAACATTATAGACATGTAATTTTTGACCCTCACCAAGATTTTACACATTTTAGTGTTAAATATTTAGTTTAGATCTAATATCGCTATTTTAAATAGTTTTGACTCTTTTACTTTATTTTTATTACAAAAAAATTAAAAATTACAAAAGTTATTTTTCATCTTTAGGTGAAAGTCAATTAGTATATTTATATTTATAGTAGGCGAAATACATAAACGGCCCCTTGAAGTTGTCCTCAACGACCAACTGAACACCTCAAAAATGCTAATGACCAAATAGACACTTTCTGCTAAGTAGAATCGTGTCTCTTAAACTCCTTATGCTGATATGGTAAAATTTATGTGTTACACTCATGTTGGAGCGCGTGAAACTCTTTAAAATTAAATTTATCCTTTCTTTTTTCTGAAACCTAATGTGGACCCCACCTCCTTCTTCTCCAAGTTTTACCTCCGCCATTAGATGCGCACCATACCTTTCTGTCCACCCCTTTCATGCCATAAATGTTTCAAAAATAGCCACAATCCTTTCCAGTAATGTCCACATAAGGTTGCCAACAAAACCTTCTAGCTTTTCCAGCACCTTCCAACATCTAACCAACACAAAAACTATATATATGTAATCAAACCCTCTACTAATCCTCAGCCTCACCAAATAGAAAAAAATTCAGTACTTCATTCACAACCAAAAACTAACACAAGAAATACAGTTCATTAACTATAATTAAAGCAGCAAAATGAAGCCAGTGGTGTGGGAAAACAAGGAGAAAGTTGGCACCAAAAACGTCGACACAGTTAAGTATATAGAAAGAAAGTTAACAGAAAAAGGAGTGCAGAGATTGGAAAGACATCCAGCAGATGGGCTACCATTCAAACTCCATATCTTTCTCTTCACCCCATACCTTTCTCTCCACCCCCTTTCAAGAAATAAAAAAATCCATCTAAAACCTTTCAATTTCTCCACAATTGAATTTGGTAATTGGTTCTGCTGGTGAAAATCTTCACTTAAGTGGGTTAGGATGATTTTTTATTTGGGTTTGAGAAAGAAAAAAGAAAGAAAAACGTGTAGGAGGTTTTGGTAGCCATAGTGACCAAATAATTAGGGTGGGAAGATGTTCTTTGGGTAGGAAAGTTAATAGATAATTTTTTTTTAAACAAATACACGTGTCATTTAATAATTTGTCCGTTTGACATGTCATCCGCAATTGTACTACACGCATGAGTTTTGTTGGTCTCTAGTGTTTAGTTGACCTACTTTATTAAAGGCTTAAAATGTCTTGCTGAAAATAGGCTCAGTTCCGGTGTTCAGTTGGTCGTTGAGGACAACTTCAAGGGGCCGTTTATATATTTCGTCTTTATAGTATTATAACATTTGAAAATACAATAATTAGTTTCATTTTCAGTATTTAGTTTATATTAGTTTATTTTCATTAAGAATTATTTTTACACTTTATAGATACATTGTATTATTTCATCTTCTTAGCCTAAATTTAAACTCAAAAAAGATATGGTCCAACCCAATGTCCTAGATCCAAGCCTATACTCATTCCCATTTGACCTAACCTAATTTCTACCCCTATAAAAATAAACCTTAATTCCTAAATCCTAGGATATAGAGAGCCACACCCTTTTCTGATTTTTCGAGCTCCTTTCTCGCAACTTGGAGAGGATGTGATTTTGAGCAAACTAAGAACTCTAAACAGAGGACCCCTCTTCATCGGAACTAAAAGAAAAGGTTAAACCTACGGCAGACTTCAGCTACCAATTTGGAGAATAATGTCGAAAAATTTTATGGACGGAGCAACAAATTTCTCGATGAGTTTCTGAGCTTGCTTCCCAAATTACCCTCAACTTTTCTTCTTGTAAATCGGCTTTGGTTATTGTGGGTGTTGCCACTGGCGCTTTTCTGTTCCTAGCTGACCTTGTTTGCAAAATCAAACTTCCCATCTCCGTCGATTTTGTTCGGGTTGAGTCGTACTGTATCCAATAGCAAACCCAAGATTTCTTGTAATTTGAAAATTGATGTTACTGGAAAGCATGTGATTTTGGTTGAGGACATTGTGGATATAGGAAACACGTTATCCTGCCTCATTGAATACTTGAAATCTAAAGGGGCATCCTTTATATCAGTGTAACAGCTCTTGACACATAGCTTCTGATTTGGGTTTCGAGCTTTCCGGTATCGATTCGAGGTTCCGGTTTAGCCCGATTGATTTGCAATTTTCAGCTTTATTCATCAATAAATGGTCTATTTCTCAATTTTCATTCTCATTTCATCGTGTTATGATAGCTTGGTGCACATGTTGGTTGATTTGTGATTTCACGTTGTTTGAATAGCATATCTTAGTTTTCATTTAAATTATTTTAATTAGCTTTTATTTCGATTGTGATGCATATAGTCTTGGGTTCTTGAATAAATATTTTTAATCAGGTAGATGGAAAATTGGAGTTATTTCTTTCTTGGCAATGAATAAGAACGGGCCATAAGGTGGGTCTTGAACCATAAGGAATCTGGGCCAAGTAACAGATCATGTTAGCTAGCCTTCTTTGGGAATGCCGAAGCGGCATATTATATTTTTCCATATGAACGCGATAACTTCTTACTTACGTATTTGAGTGTATGCACTTGCTTCCATCCATTTAGAAAAATAGTCAGTTAAAACCAAAAGGAAGCGTACCTTATTTGAGAGTCGCAATGGAGGACGAGTCGTCGAGCGCCATATTTGAGGGCTAATTTCAATCATGCAATCACAGATTCATACTCGGCCTTGTTGTTAGTCATCTTAGGGCACCATATGGATTGGCGAATCACTTCGCATGTAGGTACTTCGAGGACGAGTCCCAGTCCTGATCCCGACGCATTAGATGCGTCGTCGGTGTAGAGGACCCAGAGGTCAAATTGTGTGAAAGTGCGGAGCGCCTCCTACTCAACTTCGGGCAATATTTTCGCATTGAAATCGGTGATGAAATCGGCGAGCACTTGCGACTTTATAGCAGTTCGTAGTTGATATGTTATATCGCGCTCTCTTAATTCTATGGCCCGGCCCATTTGGCCAACCTACCTGATAGTCCGGGTTCGTGTATGGTCTAAGCTTTCGTGAAGCTATGACTAATGCCAGAGCTAATTTCTCAAGGTGGGGATACCTTGTTTCGGCATCAATTAAGGTTTTGCTGATATAATAAATTGGAGACTGAGTACCTTTGTTTTTGCGGACCAAAACAGCATTTAGCGTGACTTCGGAGACTGCTAGGTACACCAAGAGGCATTCGCCTGGATCTGCCTTGACGAGTAATGGTGGCGAGGACAAGTACGCTTTCAGTTTTCTTAAGGCATCGACGCATTCTGAATTCCACTATAGTCTGTGGTCCTTCCTTAGTACATTGAAAATTTATGGCACATGTTTGATGATCGTGAGATGAACCTCGACAGGACGGCTATTCGTCTTGTCAATTTTTGTACCTGATTTTTGCTGGTTAATGTCTTTGGTATTCCTTCGATGGACTTATTCTGATCCGGGTTGACCTCGATGCCCCTTTGTGACACCAAAAAGCCGAGGAACATACTTGAGGTTACGTCGAAGGTGCATTTATCAGGATTCAATTTCATTCCGTATTGCCTCAATATTCCGAAGGCTTCCTTCAGATGACCAATGTGATCTTCCTTCCTTTTCGACTTTACTAGCATGTCGTCGATGTAGACCTCCATAGTCTTTCCGAGTTGTTCTTTGAATATTTTGGTGACTAACCTTTGGTATGTCGCCCCCGCGTTCTTGAGTCCGAACGGCATGACTCTGTAGCAGTACGCTCCCTAGTGAGTGATAAAAGTGGTCTTTTCTTGGTCTTCTTCTGCCATTAGAATTTGGTCGTAACCAGAATAGGCGTCTAAGAAGCTTAATAATTCGTGCCCCGCCGTTGCATCAATGAGCTAGTCAATGTGTGGTAACGGAAAGGAATCTTTAGGGCATGCTTTGTTTAGGTCGGTGAAGTCAACACACATCTGCCACTTCCCATTTTTCTTTTTCACCATGACCACATTGGCGACCCACTGAGGATACTTTCATTCTCGGACGGAACCATTAGCGAGCAGCTTATCGACTTCTTCTTTGACTGCGTCATTGATTGCGGCATTGAACTTTCTCCTCATTTGTTGCAAATGCGGGTAAAGAGGGTCGACATTCAACCTGTGTGTGGCGATATCCCTTGGGAATCCCGACATACCTGAATAGGAAAAGGCAAACAAATTGGCATTGTTAGTTAAGAACTCATGGAACTTACCTGGTTCTGAGAGGTTGTGCCCGATATAAACTTTTTTCGTGCTGTCGGTTTTGTCCAATTGAACGGGATCGAGGTTGTAAGCACGTAATTTTTGCCCTATATGAGGATTACTCCCAGAAAATTCAAAACAAAAAAAAATTGTGTTGTTTGCAATTTTTGCGGATTTTGTGTTATTTTTCTCTTATTGTTTGCATTTATCGCTGCACGTTTATTTGTTTCAATTAAGGAAAATACAAAAATATATGTCGCATTTGCATTTAGGATTTAATTCTACAATTAGGGGTAATTAAGTTTGTTTTACAAAAATGGAAAATCAAAATAACAATGTACTTTGCATTTCTAGCATTTAATGTCCAAATTGTGTAATTTTTCCTTAATGTGTGTTTAATTTTGTGTGACAATTACTATTAAAAATTAATTAGTATTTGTAACTTGGTTTATAATTTAATTTAGAATTTTAGTTTTTGAATTAAAAAGAAAAGAAAAAGAAAAAGAAAAAGAAAAAGCAAGAGAAAAAGAATTAAAAATCGGATTGGGCCAAATATATAGCCCAATTTTTACCCCTTTTATCCGGCCCAAATCAGCCAGCCCCAAAGACCACCAAACGACGTCGTCTCGTCTCCAATCAATCATAGCCATCCAACTGAGCATGATCCAACGGCTCAAAACGCACCCTATAACCCATATCCAGCCCAATCGTATCCATCTCCACAACCCCGTCCATCCGCTTAACCAAAACGACCCCGTTTCATATGGGAAATGATCATAGCCGTTGGATTTTTATGATCCAACGGCTCAAGTTAATTCACCGTTTTAATACACCAAATACCCAAAATCAGAAAACCTAAATCATTCCCCTCATCTCTAAAAACTCCAGAGAACCTCCGCCTCACTCCACCACCGGAAATCGCCTTACGGCGGTTCCGGCGGCCCAAACGCCTCCACCTTCACACCACTTAACCCCCACGACCTCCCCATTCCAATCCCATGCTCACCTCCCTCCGAATCTAGCCCGGATGCCTCGAATATCAATTTTAAACCAAGAACCCTAGCCGCCGCCACAAGATCCCAGGTGGCGGCGCCACCTCCAAATAGCCCCAAACTTATACCCTTTAACCTTATGACCACTCTCATCCCTAAACCATCACCATCTTCCTTCGAATATCACTCAGACTCTTCGAATAGTAAATCGCAGAAAACCTGAGCCCTAAGCTTAAAATCCAACGAGCTGCGGGGATCTTTGGACTAAATTGGACTTTAGTTGTATGTTTTCGTTATGGGAAACACGCGATTAAGATCCACTTTAGTCCAAAGCGAAGGGACGAGAAATTTCCAGTTTTGGTCCGCTTGATTCCCAGGTACTTTCCAATTCTCCTTTCTTTTTGTTATTTTGTAGTTTTTGTTAAATTTTTAGTACCTTCCTCCTCCTGTTTCATTTTTTGTTTTGGTCTCTGTGTTGAGCTGATTATTTCTCCATAATATGTGAATTGTTTAGTCATCAGTTTTTGAGTCGAGTGGCCTGGTCACTCAAATGTCGTGAATTGGCTATTTTGTTATCATGAACTGATCAATTGCCTTAAGCTTTCATTTGTGTCTTCCACTTCTCTAAAAAATGTTAGTATGTGTGTTTGGTCTCTCTGAGCTTAGTCTGTTCTCTTTCGAACTAATTGGTTGTTCGTAGATCGTCTGTGTTGAATCCATAATAATTTTCCAGTTGGTTTCTATTATTGTTAATCAACATCAGGCAAAGCATATTTGTTAGTGCAAAGGTGAACTTGTTTTGACTCAATGGTTTCCATTTTTTATGCCATTTTGATTTGGTTTAAGTTTCTGTCTTAAATTACTAATTGATCTGGTAGGTTGAATTAGTTATAGCTGTTGTAGTTTGGTGGTTAATTAGGAATCAACTTGTTTAGGATCAGTAGGTTAGAGCTGAAAGGTCTGGTACAAATTAAAAGAGTATTGGTTCAGGGCAGTAGATTTCAGTAGTTTCAGGGGTATTTTGGGACTTAAAACTCGGGAAAAATGGTTAATTTGAGTGGTCTGCCAGTAAGTACCAATACAACATTAAACTAATGTGTTGTTTAATAGATAGTGGGGAACAAGACACATTGGTATGGGAAGGGTTAATGGAAAGGATTAGACAATAGGTTGCCCATGCTTAAGTGAATTAAACAATGAATTAGACACTTAGTAGTGGGGTTCAGGGAATATCATGGGTAAGAAGATGTTTTCCTAATTGTTTAATTTTCAAGGGTTGTTGAGGGGTCTGCCTTAGGTATAAATAGAGGCAGACCTAGACAGATTACGGGAAAAGAAAAAAAACTAAGAGTACACAAAGAAGGAGAGCTTAATAGATTCAAAAGAAAAGGCACTAAGAATTGCTAAAGAACTACTGTTCCATCGAATCCTCTTGGCCAATTTCTGAAATTTCTTTCAAGTGTTAAAAATTTCTGGTTTATCTATTGATGCTTGGTCGATTAAAAGCTTTCTGGGTGTATTTTTAAAGCCGGTTTGGATTGGTTGTTGGAAAACATTATTTTATTGAACTGATTTTATGTTCAATTAGCTCTACTGGTGCTGATTTCTGTTGCTGCCAACTGCTATTATCGATACTTCTTCCTCACTTCTTTTTCCTTCATTTCTAGGTATACACCGTAAAGCTCTATTGTTTGTGAAGTTGGATCTGAAAGTTGAAATGAAAGCAATAGCTTAAAATGCGGCATCAGTTGCTTGTGATTCTTCTTTATTATTTTAGGAGTATTATGTTTCTTTTATCAACCTGGTATTATGGAGTAATCAATTCATTTCTGTTTTAGGTTAGGAGCTTTGTTATTAAGTATCATGGAATGTGAGAGGAAATAGCTCGTCCAATTGAATCAGTAGCTTAGCCTTTGCACTCATTATGTTTTTTTATGTAGTGTGTACTGTGATGTTTTGGGTTGAATGGAGTATTAGTTACAATTCATTATGCCTAGTCGTAAGTCCTACGCTTATCAACTCATTTATTCATGTTATTAGTCAAATGAAGCTGGTTTCATTTAATGTGCATTTTGGATCTGCTAGTGTATAGTTAGAATATAACCTCATGATCTTTAAGAATTTGTAACTCAACTTTCCATCCCCTTTATTCATGTGAAGACGGCTAAATCTTAAAGGATGTAAAATGGAGAATGAAGTTTATTACAATTCCATTCCAGAACCAAATAATTTATTCTACAATTCTCATGTAAATGCATATATTTTTATTGTGTCTCATGGCATATTCATGTATTGCAGTAAACTATATCATGTTTCATTGATTATTTATTAAGATAATAATTATTTATTATTGAAAGTTGATTAGTCTCGTTGTTATGTTAATTATAGAGCTAAGAGAATTTTCATTTAAAGTTGACCAAAACCACTGGAATATATGACCGTTTGAATTTGCCTTTAAGTGCTATTTTGTGCATCTGTTGAGACTCGACCATTGAGTCGTGTTTCCAGCCGTTTGGGCCTCAATTTATCCGCTACACGGGCCCAAGTCCAATGTCAATTTCCTTCATGTTTGGGCCTGGGCCAATGCTTGGTTCATCTCAATCAAATAACAATTAATTAGGACCTTTGTTTTATTTTTTAGAGACAAAAAAATAAATAAAAAATCGTAGTCATTTTAAGACATACTTTTAAATAAAATATGAGACGAGCCTCACTAAACCAAACACATAAGCTGCGGGGCCCTCAATAAATGTTAATAACTACTTACATTTCGGGACGGACTGTTTAGCGAATTTTGCGGCCTTCCCAAATTAATAACATGTTAGACTCTTTAGGCGCGGTTCTAATAACCTTACCTTCTTAAACTCGGGTGCACATTTATGTGACCCAAATCCAAATCTCAATGAAATAAAAAATGTGTCAATAATTACGGGTACATTGATTGTGTCGTGGTTCGAGATGCCTTTCCATGACGTTGTAATTCTTTTAAAAATAATGAATGAGACGAGCCTCGACAAACTAAAATACATAAAACTGCGGGGCCCTCTATACGCATTTTTACTTAGACTTCGGGATGAGCCGTTTAGCAAAATTTCACGGCCTTACCCAAAATAATGATACGCTAGTCGCTTTAGGCGCGCCTTTAATAATTTACTTTCTTAAACTCGGGTGCACATTTATGTGACCCAAATCCAAATCTCAACGGAGTCGAAATGTGTCGATAACCTCGGGTACATTGATGTGACGCGGTTCGAGATACGTTTTCACAATATTGTAATTCTTTGTTAAAATAATAATAATAATATTAAAAGCGGTTAAAGGTTAAAATTTACACATAAGTTAAAGCATGTTATAAATCAGATAAATAAGCCAAATATGACAGTTGAGTGACCATGCTAGAACCACGAAACTCAGGAATGCCTAACACCTTCTCCCGGGTTAACAGAATTCCTTATTCGAATTTCTGGTTCGCAGACTGTTAAATAGAGTCAAACCTTTCCTCGATTCGGGATTCAACCGGTGACTTGGGACACCATAAATCTCCCAAGTGACGACTCTGAATCTCTTAATAAACGAATCCCACTTCGATTGTCCTTTAATTGGAAAAACTCCCTTTACCACGCCCTTCGCGGGGTGCGGTAGCGCCAAAAGGAGGTGTGACAGAGGTCCTCTACGGTTGCATTGCAGGCTTCTACGACATCTGGGTCTTTGATGGCCTATATTTGTATATCGGGTTTGGCTCCCGATATGGCTGATTGATATGCTTTCGCACTTTCCCCCTTTAGTTATTGGGTGTGTGTGAAATCTTGGGTGATTCAGTAGTATTCTTGGGCGGTGCGTTGCTTGCCCCGGATGCTGAATATTCCCCATGGGGTAGGAAATTTGATTACTTAATAGAAACTCGATGGGACGGCTCGCATAACGTGTATCTATGGACGCCCTATGATAGCGTTGTAGGTTGTTTCCTGGTTCATGACGTGAAATGTCATTTCCAGAGTGACTCCTCCGGCCAGAACGGGCAGCACTATCTCTCTAGAGGTTCGTTCCATTGCATTATTAAAAGTCGTTAGTGTTATTCAGCGCGACATTATTTTATCCTCGAGTCATCTGTATGAGGACTCGTGGGTGAATAATACATGTGCCGCTTCCGCCATCCACCATTATTCTTTTTACATCGGTATCCGCGATACGTAAAGTTATAAACAAAGCGACAAATTGTTGGTATCTGACTTACCAAAGATAATACTATCTTCGAGGTCATCATACCATTTGTAAGTGACTGTCCGCTTGAGTTTGTGTGTAGTGGTGAATTTCACATGGTTGATTACCGTATCATCGTTGCCGCCAATGATCATTTGTATGCTACGAGCGAGTGAAGATGGTTTTGGAGGTCCTTTAGGTTGGTCGCGCCCACGAGCAAAGTTAACCCGTCCTCGATCGCTCAGTAGTTCTTTCAGGTGTCCCTGGTTTAGCATTCTTACTACTTCATGTCATAGACCTATGCAGTCTTCGGTCTTATGCCCACTTTCCTGTTGGAATTTGTACAAAACGTTCGATCTCCGGGTGCTCGGATCGGACTTCATTTTTTGCGGCCACTGCACATTTGTGCCAAGCTTTTCTAGTGCATACACTATTTTTGATGGAGAAACGCAAAAGTCATGAGCAGATAACAGTGGAGGCATACCTCTTTCGTTTCGGTATGGCGCGATGTGTCGAAGAGGAGGTGGGATGGATGTACGGATGTTGGGCTGATGCCTTTCTCGAGTGAAATGGGGTAGTTGATCCCTTCGACCATCGTTGCGGTGATCTCTCCTAGTTTTGGTTTGGACTGATGTTAGCCATTGGATCGGACCATTTAGGTCGTCCTCATCTACCCTTAATCCGGCATAATAGGCATTATGGATTTCTTCCCACGTGGTGGAAGGGTATTTCATGAGCCTACTTAGCAGTTTTTGGTTACTTTCGACCCGTTTCTATTTAAACCATTTTGGAAGGCTGCTACCGCCATCCCCTCTGATACGTTCGGTAGGCTCATTCATACCTTGTTGAATCGGGCTAGGAAGTCCCGGAGTCCTTCATCTGTCATCTGCCTAACGGCGAAGATGTCATTTACCCTGGTTTCTACCTTTTTCGCTCCCGCGTGAGCGGTGGCGAACTTGTCTGCCATTTCTTCGAATGTTGATATTGACCGTGCAGGTAGTTGGGAATACCATGTCAGTGCTCCCCCTATCAGGGTTTTGCCAAAAATTTTTAACAGCACCGATGACACCTATTCATTCGACAGATCATTGCCTTTTACTGCCATGATGTAGTAGATTATGTGATCTTTCGGGTCCGTGGTGCCGTCATATATTTCAAGTATAGTGGCATTTTAAAGGTTTTTGAGATAGAGTGGGGGGTTGACCCTTTGCTGTATGGTTGCTAGATGAATTGGCCGACGTCTCGTTTTGGTAGCAACTTCAGAGTGCCCGGTATTTTATCGACCCTTTCTTGATGCTCCTTCATCTGATCACGGAGTGTTTTGTTCTCATTTTTCATTTTCTTTAAGATGGATCGTTACCTGCATCAATGACAATATGGGTGTTACCTGTGCGTGGAGTTTCTGGCTCACCGGCGACGGTTGCGGTGTCTGCATATATTATTCCTCCGATATATTTTTGAACAGGTTTGTTGAGTATGTTGCTCAGGGTATCTGTCAACCACTCTTCTAACAACCTTTTCACAGCTAGTGGTGCTTTTCCTGCTGCGGGATATTGAGGTTCCCCTCTTCCGCGAGGCAGTCACGCTTTCATGGGGGAGGGGAGGGGGTGGTAAGGTACCTCCCTCATGTGTAGCGCTCGGTGTTGTGTTTTGTTTTCTTCCCTACCGTTTTCGTTGATGGAATCCAGAAGGTTGTTCGTGGCGCCTACTATTGCCTTTAATCTTGCGTCTCCCTTTCCTGCCATTGTTGGTTTTTTCAAGGCTAAGAAGAGGTGATTATCCCTTTCAAGGATCTAGACGAAACTAAAATCTTAGCTAAAGAAATCCCCATAGACGACGCCAAATTGTTTGACCCAAAAGATATTGGAACCTTTTTGAATAAATCAATAAGAGAAAATGAGGAGGTCTCATCTAAGTATAATAAACTCTAGAATAAAAGATATAAGAGATGAACACGATGAATCATATTTCTTGATCTTGTGAAAGTGAGTGATTGAACATTAAAAATGTCAATCTTGAATGTAGAAAGATATCACAATCAGTGTTCTTAGCCCCAAAAAGTCCCCCTTACAAGGTTTTTTCCTCACTATATATAAGGGACAATCCCCTTCTAAAAGACATATCGTAGGGAATATTCGAAAGTATATTCCTATTGTCCCCTGTTAGGCCTACACTACTGCAAAAGTCATACGTCCTTTGTCCGATGTCAGTCATCGTCCTCCATAGGACGTCATGCTATGAAGATCTCATCTTTTGTCATATTTGTCAGTGGCCGTGATCGTCCAAATTTGGACCCATACACCAATGTTAAAATTAATACCGGAATAACTTATACCTGATTTGCTAAACAAACTGAGTATTAAGGTGGTATTAAATTTTTATATCATCCTTGTACCTTCTTATACCTCATACCAAACGACCCCTTATAGTGCAATTTGTACTTCATATTATTCTAACTTGTTTTATACGTTCATTCGACAATTGCGATTTATATGTCTCATTCTTCAACGCGATCTATACATGTTTTGTTCAATCACGACCTACGAGGACCGTCACTTAAGCATCGACTAGTAGAACCACTCCTGCCCTTCTTTCATATCCGAGGTGGGCTCTTTTCACATATAATATGGAGGTCTCGTACGGTGAACAAGTAAGGCATGGCTCTTCAATTAGGCGAACCAGTCTAAGTAGGCCAAAATACAATCGTCTACTCCTTTTCATGCTTTAGCAAGGCTTAGGTCCTCGTGTCCAAAACGAGCTTATGGAGTCCAATCCATATCCCCAGGGGCGTATATAGGGGGTTCCATGGGGCACGTGAACCCATGCTCCCCTCTCTAAATCATGTATAGTAATGTTATATTTTTTTCAAAAATACTTAAATATATGTGTGTGCCCCCATGCTCAAAGTATTATATGGTGTGATATTTACTGGGACTTCCTCTCTAAGTGAGGTTGCGAGGTCAAATCTTATATCAATCTTGTTATTTTTTCTTTCTTTTTTTCCTAGAACCAGACGCCAACGGAGATGAGCATGTTTGGTATCACTTTTTGCGTACTAATTAAGTACTTTTTCTTT
This sequence comes from Nicotiana glauca, assembly GCA_026770625.1. Lineage (NCBI taxonomy): Eukaryota > Viridiplantae > Streptophyta > Magnoliopsida > Solanales > Solanaceae > Nicotiana > Nicotiana glauca. The sequence goes on along the minus strand of MU677117.1, from coordinate 10,167 downwards.
TATTTCTTTTTTTGTTTAATTTATTCATTCAAAAATTTCACACATTAAAATTTCTATTCTTCTTTTATCACCGTAAAATCTTTTATGATTTAACAAAATATGTATACTAATTTTGAACTTATAATTCAAAAGTGTAACAGGTGCACAATAGCAAGAATTAATTGTTGAACTGGTAAAATTTATATCCTTGATCCACCCTTTCTTAATAGTGTACCCATCTTGCCAAAATCCTGGATCCGCCTCTGCCCATCCCCTTCTATTATTTAATGAAAAAAGTAGAAATTCCCTTGTCCTCCTTTATATATCGCATTCTACTAATACAATTAATAATAATGCCACTTGCCACTCGCCTTATCAAATGCTATTACAAGTTGCATTCCTCAAATACGTTTTATAAGTGACGTTGTAACATAGTTACGTTATACCCTAGCTTTTTATTTAATTGAATTCTTCACTCTTTCTGCCCAAAAAAAATAAACTAAAATAAAATTAAATGCTCTGCTCTTTTAGCCCAAAGGAAAAAAAATTAAAATAAAAATTCTCGGCAAACACAAAAGAGAGGAAAATGTGCCACACCTCTTTCCTAGATCAAGACGATATTGTTTTGTTAGTAGACCCATCTATAAATCATGAAAAAATGAATTTTACAACTTTCATAACTATGTCAAATTATTGAATAGAATAAGAGAAATGAGAAGCAGTGTTAAAAACAAACTCAGCTGAGCATTTTCGGAAAGTAGTTTAAGTTAGTTATAGGTTAGTTAAGGTAGTTAAGTTAGTTGAAGTTGTTAGACTAGCGGGAATATCAGTTCTTGTATAACTGAAAATTATAGCTGGTAGTTGGTAGAATCTTGTTCTATATATACACAGTTGTAATACAATCTACACACAAGAAATAAAAATACAACTCTCAATATAATTGAGTTCATCTTTCTCTCCTTCTCTCCTTCTCCTTCTTCAGTTTCTCTTCTTGTTTCATCTTCTGCTTGTTCTTCATTTGTTTCTGCAGATCTTCTTCGTCCTTCTTAAATTGATATCGTGTGATCCATGTATGAATTTCTACATGGTATCAGAGCCTTCCGCAATCATATCACAGTCGCAAAACTCTGAAACTATTAGAATATACAAGCAAGTTCCAAAATCTGCAGAAAAGAATCAGGAGTGGTACCAAGGTGAATATCTGGAAAATAATTCTTGAAACATGGCTATTAATAGTAGAGAAAATCTAGAAAATGAGAGTGGATTACCTGTCACTCAAACTGATGCAAGTGTAACACAAAATGCACCAGGAATCTTGCCTCCTATGGATCACAATCATCCCTTGTATCTGCACTCAACAGATGTAAGTGGTATTTGCCTCATTTCTCTGCAATTAACTGGTTCTAAAAACTATTCTTTATGGAGTAAATACATGAGAATTGCTCTACTAGGAAGAAACAAACTAGGCTTTGTCGATGGTTCTTGGAAGAAAGAAAGCTTTAGGGAAGAACTGTGGTATCAATGGGAAAGATGTAATGCCATAGTTCAATCATGGATTATGAACACTGTTTCGAGTAATCTGTTAGGAGGAATGGTGTATGCTGATAGTGCTCAAGATGTGTGGAATATCTTAAAGAAAGATTCAATAAAGTAGATGGATCTAGATCATTCAGTTTACGTCAAGAAATTGTGAAGTTAACACAAGGAACTGCTTCAGTAGCAGCTTATTTCACAAAGCTTAAAGAACTATGGGTAGAATTGGAAGCTTTAGTACCACTGCCTGGGTGCAAGTGTGACAAATCAAGAGAATTTGTTCAATATCTCCAACGACAGAAATTGTACCAGTTTTTAATGGGTTTGAATGATAACTATCTATAGGCCAGAAGTCAAATTCTCTTAATGACTCCTCTGCCATCAGTAAATCAAGCATATGCTATGATAGTAAGTGATGAAGCACAAAAGGCTGTGGGTGCATCTTCAAGTTCAATTGGTCTGTTGGGTACTATGCCAAATCTTGAGTCTGTGGCTATTTATTATAAGACTGGATATCAATCACAGAAGTTCAGGAACAATGGTAGCAATCTGTACTGTGATCACTGCAAAATAAGAAATCATACCCAAGAAAACTGCTTTAAACTTAAAGAATATCCTCAAGATTCTAGGTTCAAAAGGAGAGGGAGTGCTGGTAATTCTGCAGCCTATAATGTACTCTCTCAAGAAGCAGGTGAATCAATGATACAACTGGATAATCAAGTAAACAACAAATCAAGCAGGATGCATCACACAGATCCATCTACACAACTAACACAAATGCCAGGACAAATAACTCAGATAGGAGTATGTGCCTTTACTCAATCTCAATATGATCAGATTGTTCATATGTTAAACCAAAGTCATCAACAAAGCACAAACTCAAACATTGGCTCCTCAGCTAATGTAGCAAGTACTGAATCAGATATTTGCAGCAGCAAAGTCATGTTAGTATCCAAAATTCTAAAAGATTGGATCACTGACACAGGTGCAACAAACCACATGGTTTCTGATATAAATATGTTAGATAAAGCTTCTTTACTAAAAGATACTAATGGAAAAAATGTGCAGTTACCAAATGGTGAAGTATCAAAAGACACACATTGGTTCAAACAAAATTTCTGATAAACCAATGTATTCTTACTGCCTCAATTTAAATACAATCCGATGTCAGTATCACAGGCCACAAAATAGTTAAATCGTGTTGTTGCTTTTTATCCTAACTTTTGTGTTTTTCAGGATCTTTACAATGGCAAGGTGAAGGAGATTGGTAAAGAAGATGATGGGCTATATCTGCTACTAAACAAATCAACTGGAAAACTTGGAGGAATAGGACTAAATGCAAATGAAGTTACTACTATTAGTATAGAAGAAATAAAACTATGGCATATGAGATTTGGTCATACATCTAGTACTACCTTGAATAAAATTTTGCCTGCTAATAGCAAGGACATAACAGAAACTATAGATAAGTGCAGTGTGTGCCCATGTGCCAAACAATGTAGACTTCCTTTTCCAACTAGTTTAAATAGAAGCAATGTCAAGTTTGATCTTGTTCACATGAATGTATGGGGGCCTTACAAAGTACAAACCTTTGATGGAAATAAATACTTTCTAACCATACTAGAATGACTTGGGTGTACTTGCTAAAACTTAAATCTGATGCTTGCACTGTTATCCCTTTCTTCCTGAAATATGTTCAAACTCAGTTTAACTCTTTAGTCAAAATAGTTAGAACTGATAATGGTACTGAATTTCTTAATGAAACTTGTAACAATATATTCAAACAATTAGGAATAATACATCAGAGATCATGTGCCTATACACCTCAACAAAATGGAATAGCAGAAAGAAAACATAGACATATTCTAGAAATAACAAGAGCAATTAGATTTCAAGCAAATATTCCTCTGAAATTTTGGGGACACTGTGTACAAGTTGCAATATATCTTATTAATAGGCTACCTTCATCTGTGATAAAAAGGTCACCCTATGAAAAAATGTATCACAGAAAACCCTCTGTTAACCACTTGAGAGTAATGGGATGTCTTTGCTATGCAAAGAATATATCTGAGACTGACAAACTACAATCCAGAACTAGAACAAGTGTTCTAATGGGATACTCAGAAGTGCAAAAAGGTTACATATTATATGATATCACTAACAAGTGTTTTTTTGTCAACAGAGATGTCAGTTTTAGAGAAGATGTATTTCCCTTTAAATGGAATACTGCTGAAGTTCCTATATTTAATAACACTATTCCAGAAGAATCTCAATCAGATGAACAAATCTTACAAGTAGTGGAGCAACAGATTTATTCCAGCAGTTGCCAAGAATCAAGCAGAAATCAAAATGTGCAGATACCCATAAAAACACCTCTATCTGAGAATACTACAAACACACAGTCTACTCTACAGACACAAATCAATGCAACCATACCACCTATATCAGAAATCACAAGAGAAGCAATAGTTCAACAATTGCCAACTCAGTCTGCTCCAAAGCAAAAACAAAGAGTGGAACCTACCAGGAAGTTTGCAAGAACTTCCAAACCACCAATTTGGAAAAAGGATTTCATATCACCGAGTTTACATAATAAAGCTAACTATCCAATTTCTAACTATGTGTCATATGATAATATCTCACCAAAGTATACTGCTTTTCTTGCAGCATTTTCAGCAATTACAGAACCACAATCATACTCTGAAGCAGTGATCACGCCCAACTATGCCTTATAAAAAGGACTTTGCGGACGTTGCAAATATAACCCGAGTATTACGCCCAGGGTCGAATCCACAGAGAGTTAACCTATCAACCACTATCTTCAGACCCACTAATTCTTCAGAACCAGCTTCCCAAATATTCAAATCTCAGTTGAATGTTCTTTAACAACTACGCTTGCAAGTAACTAAATAGCTGTAAACTAAACTAATAAGGTTGTAAACAATAATGAGAAGAAGCTAAGGCAATGATTTCCCCTATTGATGGAATCCCTTCTGTTTATGCTCATACAAATTTACCAAAGCATCTCTATCAATCATGAACGCTAATCTTACCGTAAATCTCTCCCGAGTAATCACAGTAATTTACTATTGCACTCTCCCGAGATACACTAGCTTACTTTATTTAGCACAATTCACTTTAGATTACACCCAAGGCTTCGTTATCCCTAATCCCGCCTTTAAACCCGCAATTATAGATTCCTCTAATAATCTAGGAGTGGTGTTGTTCAACAATAACCTAAATATGCACTCTTTTCCAAGTTATGCACACTAAATAGGCACAGCTAATTGAGGATCCTGTCAATTAACTACAACAAACACGAAGTTGAACAAATAGAGATTAAACTAGCAATTTGTATTCACATAAACAAGAAGTTCATCACCCAATAGGTTCCATCAAAACCTTAGACAAGGAATTTAGCTACTCATGGCTATGGGTAAATAAACTAAGATAGAATTCATCATAAAAATCAAAAGTAAAGAAGAAAAATGTTTGGAGTATTCTCTCACAATAGTTTCCCTTGCCAAGATACCCTAAAAATCAATACATGCCTCTTTTGGGCGAAGTCTAATGTTTTAAATAGGGTTTAGGTCTAAAAATCCCGTATTTGACACTTTGACCCCTGAACTTTCTGCGCCTGCCGCGGTTCTGCCGCGGTCGCGGTAGAACCGCGGCCAATCACCCTCTCTGAATCTCTAAAGTTCTGAAGCTGCCTTCCACCGCGGTTCTGCCGCGGTCGCGGTAGAACCGCGGCCAAACCACTTTTCTGAATCCTGAGGGCTGGCAGGGCGTAGCTTCATTGGGAATTTACACATTTGGCCTCTTTTCTCCAATTTTTGACTCCAAAACTGCTCCTTAGCCTTCCTTATACATATATCACCTGCAAATCATGAAAAGCACTAATAAGAGCATTTTGTTATCACTTTTAGCATTAAAACTACACAAGAAGGTGATTATTTAAGGTGTGATTATAGTCAAATTCACCTATTATCAACACCCCACACTTAAACCTTTGCTCGTCCTCGAGCAAACTAAACCACACTTCTATGCCTAACTGTTCAATGCATTGCCCCAATTTATGTCACACCTGCTATTATCAATGATCGACCTAAGCAGTGCACAATCATATCTCAAATGCAGACTCTTATGCCAAGACACACTTGTGCTCACTCTAATTACTCTAACATAAGTGAAGACTCACTTTTTCTTCCTGAGTCACATGCCCTCGCATAAACAAAATCTGAGAGAAGTTCCACACACATAAAATTCAACAACAACGAACCATATATAGAAAGAATTCACTCACTCTCAGCAAAGAGCATTCACATGCCACACAGACACACCATAAGCTTGCCCCTAGTGTAGTACTCCACTAATCGAGCTTATTCAATCTTGGATCAATTAGGACTTTATTTGGTTGTAATGTAGGCTAAGGGACGGGTAGGATACATTTAGATATAAGAGTGACTACACCTCCCACTTTAATACATATACTTTAACATTCAAACCCCACACTTATGTCAAACCAAAATTCCACCTTCGAATCAATGTAAATTACCGCATTCTTCTTTAAGCACACTTACGTCAAGAGCCACCACTTATCAAGGAATTTTTTTTTTCACAACAATCCAACTATATAATTTTTTATTTTTTTTTTCAATTTAAGTGGCTCTTCCTTTTTTTTCAAAATAGTGCACCTTTCTCCTTATTCAATTAGTTCCACTCAAAAGCCAAACCAACCACCTCACACTTTAACTTTTACAAAGTGCATAATAATTCAAGTGCTTATGAGAGGTGAAAAGGTTCAAATAGATGGTTAATTCAAACAAATGGGTAAGGCTTGTAATGTGGTTGCCAAAGAAACAGGATTACAGGCTCAAAGGGGTTAACTATGATACATAATAATTAGGTGGGTAAAATATGTATATATGGCTCAACAAGAAAAATGCCTATATCACTTCCAAGACTGAACAACACTACTATTTCGCTTTGCAGACACACGGGGCAAGTTCTAGGCATCAAATGCAAGAACAAAATGCAAGTAATAACTCCCACACACTTAGCATGTAACTCATTCCGAATCAGTTCATCAACACACTCATACAAGTGTTCAAGCAAGACAAGAT
>MU677109.1:26073-50047 GCA_026770625.1 Nicotiana glauca | reverse complement strand
CCTTGACTGACCGTGATTGATTTATAGTTAGTAGTTGACTGATTCTGATTAATTTTGACCCTATAGTTAAATTAGTGTTGATAATTAGGGTATTGGTTATAGCTGAAGATAAATTTGTAATATTATTAAACCTAAGGGGTAAAAGGGAAAAAGCCATACAGTTTGTTAGTAAATAAGAGTAAGGTTCAGGGTTATTTTAGGAACAAGGAAATGGTATAAGTGTGATAAAGCTAAGGAAATAGGGGCATTTCAGGCATAACAAAAGGATAATACAGCAAAAATTACTTAGAGGTGGGGGTAAAAGGGTAAAGGCAATGAAATAGAACATTTTAGATGGGGAAAAGGGGAAATTATGTACAAATAAAGGGTTAGAACTTATTAGTTAACAAAAGAAGAAGGGTTAAATTGAAATAAAGGGAGGGATCAATAATGCAAATCTGAAATTCAAATTTCCTTCCCTTGCACTCTATAAATAGGGCTCACTTGGCCTCCTTTAATAGGTTTTGAAGTTTAGGGAGAATTTAGAAAAAAATCTGGAATATAAAAAGTAGTTTCTGCTCTTCTCGATCTAGTTTTCTCACCAATTCCTGTTAAAAACTCCAAAAAATACAAAAAAAAACATTTAAATTTTTACTGTTACATTGAAATCTGAGGGTCATTCGAAGATTATTAGATCTGTTTTGTTCATTATGATTTCCTGGAGGACTACTGTTCCTGCTGGTTTCATTTGCTATTGGCTGGGTGTATTTTCTGTTGATATCAAAGCTGTGATCAATTTGTTGTTAATTGCCATTGCTGATCCTGTTTTTTCTGGTTGATTCGAGTAGATTCTCATCGAATTTTCATCTTGTTTCCAGGTACTTTCACATTTCTAAATGAGTGTGATGTTGTATCGACGAGCTGAAGAAATAGAATGATTAGTTTTATAAGCCTTTGCACATGATTAGCTTATTTGATGCTTGTAGAATTTCAATTTGTTTTTTAAAATGTGTATTTGCTAGGAATAGTTCGAAATTGTAATTAAATTTGGATTGGATTGTTGCTTCCGAACTTCGTTCATGATAGATCTGGTATTAATATGTCTTAGGTTATGCAATTTCAATAACTAATAGGACTTCGGATAAAAATAGTAGATTAGAAAGGTTAAAGTAATAGCTGAATTTTGATAGCATGATTATAACATCTGAAATTATGTATGACAGTATCGTTTCTTCAGTAAAATAATAGATTGATGATTAGTTAAAAATTGCAAGTTATAGTTGTTTCATTTGAAATTGAAATATGAATTAGTATCTGGAAATTAAAATCACTTTAGTATTACTTTTACAATGACATTTTAATTCTGAAGTAGTTCAACTATAATTGCAATTAGTTTGTTTACAAGTAATTAGTGTATTAAAAATAATTTCAAATGCTTTAGTAAAACAATCTTAATAATACAATATCAGTTTATTTTGACTTAGAAATTTCTTCAGTTTTTTTTAGATTCAGTTTGAATTGATAATCTGAAAATGAAATGAAAGGAAATGTCTTCTGTTATGAGTTAGTTTGAGTAAACGTCCAAATGAAAAGCCCAAATTCATTAAGGTGTTATGATTATATACGTGTATGGTTCAACACATTATTTTGGGCCAATAGTAGAATATTTACACGTATGGCCCGAATCTGAACTTCAGTAAATTAAATTGGACTGAAAATTACTACATGGGCTGTAATTAAGCCCAATATGAATTAAAACCTGAACACTTATGAGTTTGTGGCACTAAAAATGCAAAAACTATTAGGTATTAATAAACAACTAAGATTTATCTTTCGTTATTAGAGACAAAACAAGTAGAAAATATAGTATATGTTAGGTATGGCCTTAATAAAAATGAGATGAGCCTCGCCGCTTTAAAATATATAATTGCGGGGCCCTCAAATAAATTGTTATAAAAATTTTAGATTTGGAAGGACCGTTTAGCAAATTTCACGGTGTTTCCTAAAGTTAATAAAGACGTAGATACTTTAGGCACGATTTGTAATAATATTACCTTCCTAATACGGGTGCACATTTATGTGACTCAAATCCAAATCTCAACGAAGTCGAAATGTGCTAAAAGCCACGGGCGTACTGGTACGACGTGGTTCGAAATATATTTTCACGACGTTGTAATTCTTGTTAATTAAATAATAAAGCAGAATGTTAATAAATGCACATAAAAATGGAACATATATAGAAATCAAATAAAAACAAATACAACAGTTGAGCGACCGTGCTAGAACCACGGAATTCGGGAGTGCCTAACACCTTCTCCCGGGTTAACAGCATTCCTTATCCGGATTTCTGGTTCGCAGACTGTTAACAGAGTCAAACTTTCCTCGGTTCGGGATTCAACCGCTGACTTGGGACACTATTAATCTCCCAAGTGGCGACTCTGAATCTAAATAAATAAATCCCGTTCCGACTGTCCTTAAATTGGAAAAAACTCCTTCCTTTTATTATATCCCTTCCCGGGGTGTAGTAAATAGCTCGTAAAAAAGAGGTGTGACAAGGAGGAAGCTGAAGAATTTCTGAGAAAAATGAAGGCACAAGATTATTAAATAGTGGAACAATTAAGGAAAACGCCGGCGCAGATATCTCTATTGTCTCTGTTAATCCATTCAGATGAACATCACCGGGCGTTAATGAAGATTTTAAATGAAGCACATGTGCCAGAGAAGATTACTATGAATCATCTCGCGAAGATTACAAACAAAATTTTGAGGTGAACAGGGTGGCATTTTCTGATGATGAATTGCCGGTGGAGGGAACTGAACACAATAGAGCCTTGTATCTCACAGTAAAATGCGAGGATTCCGTCGTAACCCGAGTGCTAATTGATAATGGATCTAGTGCCAACATTTTCCCTCTATCCACTATAGAAAAGTTGAAGATTGACAATGAAAGAATTCACAAAAATAGTATTTGTGTACGGGGATTTGACGGTGGAGGGAAGAATACAGTGGGAGATATTGTACTGGAACTTACAATAGGACCTGTGGAATTCACGATGGAGTTCCAAGTGCTTGATGTTGCTGTGTCCAATAACCTTTTACTGGGTCAACCATGGATCCATGCTGCGAAAGCTGTACCATCTACGCTGCATCAGATGGTTAAATTTGAATGGGATCGACAGGAAATCGTGGTCCACGGAGAGGACAATTCTTGCAATGCCATTACACCCTTTGAGGAAGTTGAAGATGATAAGGGCCCGTGGGTGTACCAAGTTGTGGATACTGTACCAGTTGCCAAAGTCCCAAAAGGGGAGCATGTCCCTGTGCCTAAGGTGGCTACCGCATCTATTATGGTGGCAACATAAATATTGAGAAATGGATTTCTACCTGGAAAGGGTTTGGGAGCTTCATTACAGGGCATTATACAACCAGTGTCCCTTCTTGGTAATATTGATACTTTTGGGCTGGGCTTTAAACCCACCACTGCTGATATAAGGAGAGCCCGGAAGTTGAAGAAGAAAGTGTGGACCCTCCCTAAACCTATCCCTCGTCTTTCTCGTTCTTTCATCCGGTCTGGTACTAAGAGGCGCCCGACAACAGTGATGCCCAGCTCAGTGGTGATAAGGCCTGACAAGGAATTGATCGAAAGATTTGAAAGGTTGTTCGATGAAGTGAATGTGGTGGAAGCAGATGAGGGTCCAAGTAGAATCGATGTCCAGTTCGTGGGATCTCGGGCCAATCTTAATAACTGGGAAGCTACTCCTCTTCCAACTCGGAGGGAGTCGCGGTAGTTAGTTTTTGATTTCTTTTTGAGTATTAAATCTGTTTTATTTCAAGGTTGTAATTCAGATTTCTATGTTCCGTCCAATTGAATGAGTCAAACCTTGTTATCTTACAAATTTCAATGAAATGCAATTTCTTTCTCTCTCCATTCCTGATAGCCTTTATTTTGTGTTTCTTTTCTCTTTCCTGCACAGTCCATTTTATACTAATTTCAATGATATGTCATCCATGAGGAGTTCCCAGCCTAGTCTTGATAATCAATGTGAAATAGTAATACAAGAAATTGAATGTGATGATGAGATGGAGTATGATGACGAAGAAGCTTTGGAAGAAATTAGTAAAGAATTGAGTCAATATGAGGAAAAACCCAAACCTAACTTGAATGACACCGAAGCAATCAATCTGGGGGATCAGGAAAATGTTCGGGAAACAAAAAATAAGTGTCCATTTGGAAGCCTCGCTCAGGGAAGAATTGATCAAGTCATTGTTTGAATACAAAGATATCTTTGCATGGTCATACGATGATATGCCGGGTTTGAGTACTGATCTGGTGGTCCACAAGTTGCCTACTTATTCAGAATGCCCGCCTGTCAAGCAGAAGCTGAGAAAATGTAAGACAGACATCAGTGTGAAAATCAAAGAAGAGGTCAATAAGCAGTTTGAGTCAAAGGTTATACGGGTTACCAAATATCCCACCTGGTTAGCCAATGTCGTGCCTGTGCCAAAGAAAGATGGAAAGACCAGAGTGTGTGTTGATTATCGTGATCTCAACAAGACGAGTCCAAAAGACAATTTTCCATTGCCGAACATCCACATACTGATTGACAATTATGCCAAACATGAGATTGGATCTTTCGTGGATTGCTATGCGGGTTATCACCAGATTTTGATGGATGAGGAAGATGCTGAAAAGACGGCATTCATCACACCTGGGGAACATACTGTTATAGGGTGATACCGTTTGGGCTGAAGAATGCAGGGGCAACATAAATGAGGGCGATGACCACCATGTTCCATGATATGATACATCGGGAAATTTAAGTCTATGTGGATGATGTAATTATCAAGTCCAGAAAGCAGTGTGATCATGTTAAAGACCTAAGGAAGTTTTACCAAAGGCTTCGCACGTACAATCTCAAACTCAATCCAGTAAAGTGTGAATTTGGAGTTCCGTCGGGGAAATTGTTGGGGTTTGTCGTAAGCCGACGTGGTATTGAATTAGACCCGTCCAAAATTAAAGCCATCGAGGAATTGCCTCCGCCAAAGAGCAAGAAAGAAGTGATGAGTTTGCTCGGCAGGTTGAAATTATATCAGCAGATTCATTGCTCAGCTTACATCGACCTGCGAGCCTATCTTTAAGCTACTGAAGAAAGATGCTGCAGTCAAATAGACAGATGAGTGCCAGGCAGCATTTGATAAAATCAAGGAGTATTTGGCTAATCCACCTGTATTGGTTCCGCCTGAGCCAGGAAGACCTCTGATTTTCTACCTGACAGTATTGGATAATTCTTTTGGCTGTGTACTGGGGCAACATGATGTCACAGGGAAGAAAGAGCAAGCAATTTACTACCTCAACAAGAAGTTCACATCTTACGAGGTAAAATATACTCAATTGGAGAGAACATGCTATGCTTTGATCTGGGTGGAACAGAATTTGAAACATTATTTGTCAGCATATACCACTTATCTCATCTCCCGGTTGGATCCGCTGAAATACGTCTTTCAGAAGCCCATGCCCACAGGAAGGCTTGCTAAATGGCAAATCCTGCTCACAGAATTCGATATTGTTTATTTGACCCACACTGCAATGAAAGCGCAAGCAGTGGCTGATCACCTAGCGGATAATCCAGTTGATGATGAATATGAACCGTTGAAAACATATTTTCCTGATGAAGAGGCAATGTACATTGATGAACTGGAGCAAGATGAAAAACCTGGCTGGAAGTTATTCTTTGATGGGGCTGCCAACAACAAAGGCGTCGGGATAGGAGAGGTACTTATTTCAGAGACAGGGCAACATTACCCTGTTACAGCTCAGCTTCGTTTCTTTTGCACCAACAATATGGCTGAATACGAGGCATGTATCTTAGGTTTGAGGATGGCTATAGATATGGGTATCCAAGAGATCTTGGTCATGGACGACTCAGATCTTTTGGTGCATCAAATTCAAGGAGAATGGGAAACACGGGACTTAAAGCTCATACCGTACCGGCAATATCTGTATGAACTTTGCCAGCGGTTTCAGTCAATACAATTCAAGCACATTCCAAGGATTCACAATGAAGTTGCTGACGCTTTGGCCACTCTGGCGTCAATGTTGCATCATCCGGATAAGGCTTATGTGGACCCATTACAAATTCAGGTCCGAGATCAACATGCTTATTACAATACGGTGGAAGAAGAGCTTGATGGTGAGCCATGGTTTTATGACATCGAAGAATACCTCAGAACGGGAGTATATCTGGCACAGTCCACCAGAGACCAAAAGAGAGCCATTACATGCTTAGCAAGCAGATTTTTCTTCAGCGGAGGAGTGTTGTACAAAAGAACTCCAGATCTTGGTTTATTGAGGTGCATGGATGCTAAACAGGCTACAACTATCATGACCGAGGTACATTCGGGAGTTTGTGGACCTCATCTGAGTGGGTATGTACTGGCCAAAAAGATTCTTCGAGCAGGATATTATTGGCTCACTATGGAACGAGACTGTATCAGCTTTGTACGCAAGTGTCATCAATGCCAAGTACATGGAGATTTGATCCATTCTCCGCCATCTGAGTCGCATACAATATCACACCATGGCCCTTCGTTGCTTGGGGAATGGATGTCATTGGGCCGATCGAGCCAGTAGCATCTAATGGGCACAGGTTTATTCTGGTTGCCATTGATTATTTTACTAAATGGGTTGAGGCGAAAACTTTCAAATCAGTGACCAAGAAAGCAGTGGTTGATTTTGTACATTCAAACATCATTTGCCGGTTCGAAATTCCAAAGGTGATAATCACAGATAATGGTGCTAATCTTAACAGTCATTTGATGGTGGAGACATGTCAGAAGTTTAAAATAATGCACCGCAATTCCACACCATATCGTCCTAAGGGGAATGGAGCAGTTGAAGCAGCTAATAAGAATATCAAGAAAATACTTCGGAAAATGATGGAAGGATCCAGGCAGTGGCATGTGAAATTACCCTTTGCTTTACTGGGATATCGCACTACTGTTCGCACTTCGGCAGGGGCAACTCCATATTCATTGGTGTACGGAACGGAGGTAGTGATACCTACCAAAGTTGAAATACCCTCCTTACGAATTATTGCAGAAATTGATGATGATGAGTGGGTCAAAGCCCGTCTGGAACAATTGAGTTTGATCGATGAAAAAAGATTGGCAGCAGTATGTCATGGGCAATTGTATCAACAGAGAATGGCCAGAGCTTATAACAAGAAAGTGCGTCCGCGGAAATTTGAAGTTGGACAATTGGTATTGAGACGTATTCTACCTCATTAGGCTGAAGCAAAAGGAATGTTTGCTCCTAACTGGTAGGGACCGTTTGTTGTAACACGAGTGTTGTCCAACGGTGCATTATATCAGACAGATGTGGAAGGTAAATGTGTAGAAATAGATATCAATTCGAATGCAGTCAAGAGATATTATGTATGATTTCTTTATCTTTATGTATCTGATTATATTTGACATGTTTTGAGATTGAAATGATGAAGGCATTTTGTTCTGCTATCCAAACACTTTATCCATTGTTGTCCCTTTGAGCCTTAGTATATTTTCTTTCATATCTCTCTTTCGGAATTAACAACAAAAATCAAAGATTGAACGGGGAAATCAAGTGGAGAAACAAAAGAAGAAAAGAAAAGAAAAAGAAAAGAAAAGCAGAAAAGAAAGAAAAGAAAAGGAAAAGAGAAAGAGAAAGAGAAAAGAAAAAAAAGAAGAAAAGAAAGAAAAAGAAAGAGAAAAGAAAGAAAAGAAAATAAAAGAAAGAAAAGAAAAGAAAAGAAGAATGGAAGGAAGGAACATCGCAACAATGAAGCGATTTTATGGCCTGAACTACGTTTGACTTGATCCCGAAAGGGTACGTAGGTAGCCTCACTGAGGTTCAGTCACAACTAAAGAAAAGTCCAAGAATCCCCAAGAATGAAACTGGGGCAGAAGTTATGTTTGTTGTGGAAGATATGATTCCGAAAATTGTAATTTTTGAACCCATGTTGGAATATTTTGAGCTTTTATACCTTTTCTTCTAAACCCATCCGAAAGCCACATTACGATCCAAAGAAAGACCTTCTGATTAATTTTAAGAAATGTCAATACAAGCAGGTAAGGTAAATCATATGTGGACAACACTCTGGTAACAGAAGAAGGTGAAAAAATGAAAATGAGAGAGTCTTATTGGTGAAAACCCTCACGGGCACCGTAAGGTGATGTGAGTTGAGAGATGTTAAAATGAGAGAGTCTTACTGGTGAAAACACTCATGGTCACCGTAAGGCAAAAGTGAGTTTTCAGATTGGGCAAATGAAAGAAGTCTGTGATTGAAAGGTGTTTGAAAAATGGCAAAACAAGCAAGGTTTGGGGTTTTGGGGAAAGTCAAATTGTGAAGTATGGAATAGCAAATGTGGCAATTTACAGTTGATTGATTGGACAGACTAGGCTGGTTAATCCAAAATGCATGGCGTGATCAATGGAATCAGCCTTTCCACTCAGATAAGTCTTGTCCTCTTTCTCTTTTCAGAGTCTTTCTATCCTCAAAAACTTCGAGGTCATTGCATTTCATTTTTCTTGAAATCATGTCAAAGATAACTCCCAGCTTCCCAGTTGTATGGCGCAATGAGATCAGGGCATATTAAAGGAAAGTAAAACACGAGGGACCAATGCAAATCCCATTAGAAGGGTAATTAGATAATTGGAAGAAGAAGCAAGGTTTCACATAAAGGGGAACAAAAAAACACAAAGACAGTAGCATGAGGTAATACATTTGGGTCATCAGGATCAGAGTATTTGAAAGATAGCTGGGAAATCGTGGCAAGACAAAACAAGTTCAAAGAAGCAAGTCGGAGCAAGTTCGAAAATGGGAGCATGGCCAACAAGAATGCCAGCAGATAACCATTATTTTATACTAACAAATCGTTCTTTGATTAAAACAGGGGCAGAAAGAATTTTTCTTTGTAAGCAGGAACCCACCTAGATAACAAGGGAACACTTTCCAAAATTTAGCAAGCAGGCACCCACCTTAAGAACAAGGGAATACATTCTAAGCGCGTCAGTCAGACAACCCACCTGAAGAACAAGGGAAGTATAATGCAACTTCTATCTTTCAAGTTAATATTCCGTAACACAACGTGCCTAGTTATCAAATTGGGGGCAGAAAATTTTCCTCGTTTTGTATGTGTGTTGTAAGCAGGAGCCCACCTGAAGAACAAGGGAATATCTTTTTCAAATTCAGCAAGCAGGAGCCCACCTAAAAAACAAAGGGCATACTTTTCAAATGCAGTAAGTAGGAACCGACCTGAAGAATAAAGGGAATATCTTTTTCAAAAATCAGCAAGCAGGAGCTCACCTAAAGAATAAAGGGAATATCTTTTCAAGCACAGCAAGCAGGAGCCCACCTGAAGAACAAAGGGAATATCCTTTCAAATTTAGCAAGCAGGCACCCACCTGGAAAATAAGGGAAGTATAATCTAAATTCTAGCTCTTAATTTTAATATTTGATAACACAATATGCCCAGTCACGATACTGGGGCAGAAAATTTTCTTTGTTTGTCTATTTTGTCGTAAGCTGGAGCCCACCTGAAGAACAAGGGAATATTTTTCAAATTCAGCAAGCAGGAGCCCAACTAGATAACAAGGGAATACTTTCTCAAAGTAATCGCAAGCAGGAGCCCACCTGGAGAACAAGGGAATACATTTTTAAGCAATCGCAAGCAGGATCCCACCTGAAGAACAAGGGAATACCTTTTCAAGCAATCGCAAGCATGAGTCCACCTGAAGAATGGACACATATTTCAAAACATAGTCAAGGCAACAACCAGAATTCCATTGAAAGAATACAAGATGCAAGATCAAGGCAATACAAGAACACAAGATACCAGGCATAGATAGGATTTTTGTAACTCATAGAGCATAGCTTAGGCTAGATTCTTTTTATCTTCACATGGTGTTATCATCAGATCTAGATAGACGAAAAAGATGCTGAGAAAACAGCTTTCATTACGCCGTGAGGGATGTACTGCTACAAGATGATGCCATTCGGGTTAAAAAAAATGTTGGGGCCATCTACATGAGGGCCATGACTACTATTTTCCATGATATGATACAAAAGAAGATCGAAGTATATATAGATGATGTTATCATCAAGTCCAAGAAATCCACTGATCACACGGAAGATTTAAGGAAGTTTTTCACAAGATTGTGTAGGTACAACCTGAAACTGAATCCCGCAAAGTGTGCATTTAGGGTTCCTTGGGTTTATTGTGAGTCGCTGGGGAATAGAGCTGGATCCATCAAAGATCAAAGCCATTCATTAATTGCCACCGGCAAATAACAAGAAAGATGTAATGAGTTTCTTGGGGAGACTTAACTACATCAGCCGGTTCATAGCACAATCTACAATTATCTGTGAGTCGATCTACAAGATGTTGAAAAGGATACTGCCACCAAATGGACCGATGAATGCCAGAAAGCTTTCAATAGAATCAAGGAATACCTATCAACACCACCAGTATTAGTCCCACCTGTACCAGGTAGACCTCTGTTACTCTACATCGTAGTGTTAGATGGTGCCTTCGGTTGCGTCCTGGGGCAATATGATGAGACAAGAAAGAAAGAACATGCCATTTATTATCTCGGTAAGAAGTTCACCCCCTATAAGGCCTGGTATTCTTTGCTAGGATGCACCTAATGTGCTCTGACTTAGGTGGCCCAGAAGCTGAGCCACTACTTCTGTGCCTATACTACATATCTCATATCAATGATGGATCCTTTGAAATACATCTTTCAAAAGCCTATGCCCAGTGGCAAGCTAGCCAAGTGGATAATCTATTTGAGTGAGTTCGACATCATCTACGTAATTTAGAAAGCAATCAAAGGACAGGCACTAACGGATCACCTTGCTGAAAACCCTGTGGACAGAGAATACGAACCCCCGAAAATGTATTTTCCAGATGAAGAGGTATCATTCATTGGAGAAGATATTTCAGAGTCCTATGACGGTTGGAGAATGTTTTTTGATGGAGCAGCGAATTTCAAAGGAATTGGTATAGGGGTAGTTCTAGTATCAGAAATCGGTCAGCATTATCTGGTGTTTACCAAACTCAGGTTCCCATGCACCAACAACATGGCCGAGTACGAAGCCTGCATCTTAGGGCTCAAAATGGCCATTGATATGAACATCCAAGAGTTACTAGTAATTGGGGACTTAGACCTACTCATACATCAAGTACGAGGAGAATGGCGACCAAGAATTCCAAGATACTCCCTTATCTGCACCATGTACAAGAGTTGAGAAAGAGGTTCACAAAGACAGAGTTCCAACATGTTCCTAGAGTCCAGAATGAGTTTGCCGATACATTTACCACCCTATCGTCCATGATACAACATCCAAATACGAACTTCATTGATCCTATTCTAGCAAAGATCCATGATCAGCCAACATACTGTGCTCATGTCGAATAGAACGTAGATGGAAAACCTTGGTTTCATGACATCGAGGAATATTTGGCAAAAGGAGAGTACCTAGAGCTTGCAAACACTACTCAAAAGTGCCCACTTCGAAGATTGGCCAACAATTTCTTTCACAGTGGGGGAATCCTATATAGGAGGACTCCTGATTTAGGACAATTAAGGTGCGCCAACGCAAAGGATGCATCTAAATTACTAGAATAAATTCATGTCGGGACTTGTGGTCTACATACGAACGGTTTTGTCTTAGCAAAGAAGATCCTCCGAGCTGGTTACTTCTGGATAACTTTGAAAACAGATGCATCCAGTATGTCCAAAAATGCCACCGCTGCCAAATACATGCAGACATGATAAAGGTACCTAACGAGCTTAATGCAACATGCTCACCATGGCCGTTCGCCGCTTGGGGAATGGATGTCATTGGAACCATTGAACATGCTGCTTCCAACGGGCACAGATTCATCCTAGTGGCAATTGACTATTTTACACAATGGGCCGAAGCAGCATCCTACAAAATAGTGACTGAGAAGGTCGTAGCAGACTTTGTTCGCTACCGTATCGTCTGTCAGTTGGGGATTCTAGAGTCAATCAGTACTGATAATGGCTCCAACCTCAACAGTGACTTGATGAAAGCTATGTGCGACACCTTCAAGATAAAACCATTATTCTACAACCTAAAGACCTCAGATGAACGGAGTCGTAGAAGCCGCCAACAAAAACATCAAGAATATATTGAGGAAAATGATAGATAAACATAAGCAATGGCACGAAAATCTATCGTTCACTCTATTGGGGTATCGCACATCAATTGGGGCAACTCCCTATATTTTGGTTTATTGTACAGAGGCAGTCATTCCCGCTGAAGTAGAAATTCCTTCCTTAAGGATCATACAAGAAGCTAAGCTCGACGACGCAAAATGGGTGAGAAGTCGCTACGAGTAGTTGCCTCTTATAGATGGTAAAAGAATGAATGCAGTTTGCCATGGCCGGCTTTATTAGAACAGAATGTCTAGAGCCTCTAATAGGAGAGTCAAACCAAGACAGTTCACACCGGGGTAGCTGGTGTTAAAGAAAATTTTCCCGCATCAAGATGAAGCCAAAAGGAATTCTCTCCAAATTAGTAGGGTCCATACATGGTTCATCGGGTTTTGATTGGAGGAGCCCTTATACTTGTAGAAATGGACAGAGAAGTTTGACCAAAACCAATCAATTTAGATGTAGTCAAGCATTACTATGTGTAATCTTCATGTTTTTCCTATATGATGTAATTTGAACTCTGTCTAACTTGATTCCCATTTAAGAGGGGATACGTAGGCATCCTTATGGGTTCATTCACAATTCAATAAGATTTTCATTTTCCCTCGTAATTGGAAACTGGCAGAATTTTAAGGAGGGCCCTCAAAATTCTGAAGTAATTTTAGCTGGTCATTGCAAGCAACCATCAGAGGTAGAACCCAGTAAATTGGGGCAGAATTTTGAGGAGGACCCTCAAAATTTTGAAGCGAGAGAGGTTGCCATGTCTTGAACCACGTCACAGTCATCGCGTCATTTGAAAACTATTTCTTTAATATATAATCATGTCACATTTTTACAAACTCATGCATGTCTGTTACCAAAATTACTTTGTTTAGCAACGTTGCCTCAATGATACACACAGTATCACCAAAACAGAGCCAAGCAGGTCAAGCAAAGTCAGCGGGGACGCGAACTAACCTCTCCCCTTTACAAAACTCACAATTTTTCTTTTGATACAGGAACCCAAGTCGCAAAATCATAAAATGTATTATATTGTTCAGGAATACAACTCTCAGAACCGTCACACCTATTCACAGTTGCTATCCGCACATAATATCCCTAGAAGTCACAATATCACAACCACCTATCAACAGAAAATTTTATTACTATTCGCCTTTTATCTCTTGCATAAGGCTATCATTTTGCCTTCCGAGACTAAGCACTGTCTCCATCTGTATTTTTGCGTTGCATAAGATTTTGCCTTCCGAGAATAAGCTCTATCTCAATCTGCACTCTTGCATTGCATGAGGCTACCATTCTGCCTTCCGAGACCAAGCTCTATCTCCATCTGCATTCTTGCATTGCATAAGGCTACCATTCTGCCTTCCGAGGTTAAGCTTTACCTCCATTTGCATTCGCTGCAAGGCTGAAAGATCGCCACTTCATTTACGTTTTCATGGCTGAAAAATTGCCACTTTATTCGTGTCTTGCACGGCTGAAAGATCGCCACCTTATTTACATACTGCATGGCTGAAATATCGCCCTCTACATTTCCTGCATTGCATGGCTGAAAGATCTCCACTTCATTTACGCTTGCATGGCTTAAAGATTGCCACTTTATTTACATCTTGCATCGGCTGAAATATTGCCACCTTTATTTACACCTTGTACCGGCTGAAAGATCGCCACCTTTATTTACATCTTGCATCAGCTGGAAGATCGCCACCTTCATTTACATCTTGCATGGCTGAAAGATCGCCACTTTATTTACGTCTTGCATGGCTGAAAGATCGTCACTTTATTTACAAAGATTGTCGTACTGCATTTCATGTGCTGACAAATCACCAAATTATCAGAGGGCATCATTGTTCGGAGGCATCATTCTTATAGCCCGAGAACGCCATGTCATGGCCTGAAGATCCCTTTAATTTCTTGCATATCATTATTCAAAAGCATCATAGTTCGGAGGCATCATTATCATAGCCCGAGAGCATAATTTCATGGCCTGGAAATCCTTTATTATGCGCTTCATGGCCCAGTACATAATGGTCCGAGGACGTTATCCTAACCATCCAAAGACAGCATTCATGGTCCAACAAGAGCTTGCATCATGTTAAATCATGCACATACGCTTGTATTGTTTATTTGCAGGTAAACCGGCGAGCAACGGCCGTCTTAGCAGTAGCAACCCACTGCAGTAGACCTATTAGGCTTTAACCATCCATCCCAACCTGAATATCGCGCCTGTTCTTGAAAAACCTCCATCGGCATATTCCGTCGACGGATCCTGAACTACATATGGCCTGATTCCCATAAGACCAAGGATATGTAGGAAGCTCAGGAACAAGATCACGGTCAAATTCTTTAAAGCATTTCATTCGGTCAAAATTAGCCATCATATCTTTACCCGATAACTCTTTCATCCTTCTTGGGTAAAGAGGGTCAATTGTTGATACCCAATTTTTCCCTGTATATTTTTTATATGCAAAAAACTTTCAAAATAGCATATGTATGCGTATATAAGTGCGTCCAATTGTTTTAGTATTTTTTCAAATTTTTAAAAGATTTTAAATCAATTTATTGCCCTATTTTAGAAGTACAAAAACCAATAATTATTCCTCAAATTATTATTTTTGGTGATAAATTTATTTTATTCTCATATTTATACCAAAATATAGACAAGGTAATGTTTGCACATTTTTTCAAATTTATTTATTATTTTAAAGCCAAATTACATATAATTGCAATATTAGCCTATTTTAAGAATTAATTGCCTTTATAATTATAAAATTGATTCCAGTATTTTTTATTTAATATTTATATATTATTAATCAATTTAGTACCTTTAATTTTGTTTCCAAAAATTATTTTACTTATAAAATAAAAAAGTGAAAAATGGCTATTTAAACACTAGCCCTAACCATTTCAATTTTAGCCTAAAACAACCCCCCAATTAAACCCAATTTAAAACCCCATTACCTGGCCCAAATCCTAAGTTCACCAGACCCACGAGCCACTCAAATCACCCGCCTTGACCTTTTCTTTTAATCCCAACCATTGATCTAACAGATCAACGACTCACACTCATTCTTTTTTTTAATTAACCCACCCCCCCCCCCACAACGATAAATCATTCTCACCCAAATGCCACCCTGATACCCTCCACTCTCCTTCAAACTCTCTCGAACCTTCTCTGAACCCTAGCCGCCTCCTATTATCTCTGCCCTGAAATCCACCGGAATCTATGGCTTCTAAGGCTGTAAGAGCCATATACCCACCTCATATGGCTCCTACGTTCCTGGTCTCTGAAGATTCAAGGCCTAACCATAAAGGTTTATGCCCAGACCTCTGTCGATTCGAGGTTCCACGGTCATCTCCGGCCTTGCTCTAGCGTACCCCTTTAAGGTTTCTAATGTTCTTAGCAGTATTTTCCATTATGTTCTTTGAATCCTCCTACTGTGTGTGCATGTTACTTTGCTATCATGTTTTCTCACGAGTTTCTGCTGTTGAAAGGAATATGCAAGAGGTTTCAATTATGAAACATCTGAGTCTGTTTCGACTACTTTCCTTCTCGTCCTTGTACTTGATTCAAAGTGGAAACCCTAGAATTTGTGGATTCCGCCAAGTTTGATTGCGGGATTTGATTGAACTAGGGTTTTATTTCAAAACCCCTAATTCTTTCAGACCAACTTCAAGACTCTAAATGGAGTTTGGGGCTTCATTGTTTTCATGTGATTCTGGCCTTTTTACTAAATTCTTCTACACTGGATTTCTCTATTGATTTTACTGTAACTTCTTTCATACTTAACATGCTCACATGCTCCTTATATATGATGAATTTCCCTCTAAATGTTTTTCAAATTTGCAATTAGTTCAAGCTTCCTTCTGAATATAGCATGATTGATTTCTTTCCATTGTTTACTGATTTTCTCTGTGACTCGACCTAAGTAAAACCCTTCTTCATCTTTTCTAACTTGGTTCATTCATACAAAATCTCAGAACCTTTGATTTACTGGTTGTTAATTGATCTTCTTACCTTATTTGCACAAACCGTGTATTTCAAAAAGCCTTGTCCTTAAATAACTTTTATGTACTCACCCCTAATTGCCTACTTTGCACAAAGTGTTTGATTAATTTCTTTCCTTAATTGGTTTATACCCGTTTGAATTTGAATCCTTTAATTATAGGGAGTCTTGTGTAATTGATTGACAATCAGTTCTTCAACTATTTTCTTACCTTATTTCCTCATGATTTTTACACTATAAATACACGATTCTTTAACACACATCACACACGGTTAACAATCCTACACTACACTTCACAATCTCTTCTGAACTCATACTCTCTCAAAAATACCATTCTTTTCTTGTCTGCATTGTAGCCTGTTTACAAGACTTACTGCTTTTCTTTTGTTTTTTCCTTTGAAACTGGTATGTCCTAATTTAAGTTTCAGTATCATCAAAATGTGTTGACTTACAGCTTTTTTATCCATGTCTACTTTACTAGTTCTGTATAGTTAAATGCTTAAAATAGCATGCTGATCTTTTTCTATTTATTTCTGCTATGAATCCTTGCTCCCTACCCCCCCCCCCCTATGTGTTTTGAGTTACAGTTTAAAGCATGGAAATATGTGAATTATTGTCTATGATTTGAACTTGTTCCCTTAAAGGATCCTAACTTCTAAACAATGTGTTCTAATAGGCTTATGGGGTATGCCAGCATTCCTCATTGCTTAGTATGCCCACCAGCCTGTCTTTGCTTTTCCTTTACTACCTCCCCATTCCCTATACCCCTATGTGTATTAATGTGAACTATTTCCCTTTTCCTTTCCCCTTTCAGAATCTTGCACTTGCACCCTCTCTTAGTCTCTAAGTTCTGCCCCCCTCCTATGAGTCTTGCCTTGGGACCTTCAGTTCCCTTTAAACTTGGACACTTGAGGGCTGGCCCTTCCACACTGCACTATATTTAATTTGTAATGCATTTGGGTGTGAACTCTGCCCGGAGTCCATATGAGGCTCTTAGGGAACTCTGACACACCCAAATGGGAGAAAGGCTTTGAAATCTGGTCTTTGGAGTTAGTTTACTTCATACATCAGAAAGGAAGTCTAAATCAGGCTCTCATTGGTTGTAATTTTACTCTTTGATGTATTTTTATCTTCTTTACTTTTTTGGGCTGTAATAACTTGGTAATAAAACTTTTGGGGTTGGCTAGTTAAAAGGGAGGCGTAACTATGTATGCAAAAATAGGTAGACAACCTGCCTATAGGATTTCAGATTTCTGCATTCTCATATAGATACATGCCTATAGGATTTCTAATTTCAGTATTCTCATATAGATACCATGTCTATAGGATTTCTAATTTCAACATTCTTATATAGATACCATGTATATAGGATGCACATACATGTAAGAAATATGCCTATAGGTCCTTTCTGATTTTCGCATATCCATTTCTCACTAGGCAAACACGTTTATAGGTCTTCATAACCAAATGCAATCAGATGTCATGTTCATAGAATATCCAGCATTTAGATGACATGCCTATATGGTCTTCTGTGTTTTTACTATGTTTATAAATGTGTTCTAAAGTCGACAAACGCATAGAAAGCATGCCTATAGGAGCTTTAATCGAATCTGAATCACCTTACTAGCTCATAAGTCTCAAACTACTAGTAATAACATTTGCAGAACCTATAACTTTTGCTAAAAGTTTTCTTTTCTTTTATAATCTGGTAACCCTCTTAATCAGTATGTAATCAATCTGTTTCATTCTTTTCTGAAATCAGTAGATATCATGCCTATAGGAGCTCTGTCCAACACTCAGGCAAGCCTTAGCATAAATTTATAAACTGAATCATATTTTATTAACTACAATTAGCAGGCAGGCCTGAGTCGGGCTTCCTATCTGAACTATGTAATAAATCAGTCTGCCTCAATCTTTAAGTTTTAATTAGACCTTAAACAGTATGTGCAAAACATGTTAAACTATGTGCTTTCTCTGATTTAAAAGAGATCTGTCTGATCCTTGTTATTTGTTTATATGCTTCCCCCAAACATGCCATATGTGTTTTGTTTGTCACCTTAGTATTTTTACCTTTTGAAACCACAAATCAGCCTGACATCCCCTCCCTTTAGGATTAGTAGTTTCGTGTACCTCCGAGATTGATTGGATTGGGGCGGGTAATAGCATGCAATAAGTAAACAAGACCATTCCACGCTTTAATACCTTAAAGTGGTGGGAAAGGGTAGATATGGATATGATTACCACGCGATAACATCATGCATAAGAGTGATTACGGATGTTGTGTGGGGTGATCCATATTATTAATAAACCTAGGACCCTCTTCCCTTTGTTCTTTGTTTCTTCTAAATCTTTTTAAACATTTCTTCTAAATCAACTCTCTTTAATGCTTTCCAACTTTGTTTATTTCTAACATTTATGTGAAAAATCCCCTCTTATTTGAATTCCCACTTTCCTATGTGTTATTTGTACATTAAGTCACAACAACAGTTTGGCCGGGAACCACACTAGTGGATCATGAGGGGTGCCTAATACCTTCCCCTTGAGATAATTTCAAGCCCTTACCCAATCTCTAGTTATCAAATAAAACCCTTCTTAGTGTCCTAATGTACTTAAATCATTAGGTGGCGACTCTTCCATTCCAAAACCCAATTCCCAAAATGGAACGAGTTGTCTTCCCAAATGTCATAAACCCGATTTCGTGAGAAAAGCGGGGCACGACATAGTCCATATCACTGTCCTCTAGAAATAAGTTCTTCACTGCTGGAAGTGCTTCTTCTTCATCTGACCCATAAATAATGTCGGTTTGTTGGAAAGTCTGCTCCAGATGCGGTATTGGCTACTCGAGGGGGTAGTAAGAACCGCGCCATAGTGGCGACCAACTATTGAACTCTTTCCAGGTATATTCATATCCCAAACTGAAGGTAGTTCCATGTTTCTTAAGTTTTATGGGTTTAGAGATTCCTTGGAGGTTCTTGTCGATCCCTTTGCTAGGTCCGTACCTACTCCAACTCAGTATACTCTCGATTTTGTTATCCCACCATTTGTCTTTGTCGATAGTATTGGCCCGCTCAATGTGGTGGTAAGTTGCTCCACCTAGCTTCCTTTTTCCCCCAATCGCCGAAATGGTCTGGCGACTGTATATAGGGTTGCTACCGTCGCCGTGAATGATCACTTCCTGATGATTTCATTTGAACTTTACTGCCTGATGCAGCGTTGATGCTACGGCCCCAGTAGCATAAATCCATGGCCATCCTAGAAGCAAGTTGTAAGATGATGGTACATCTACTACTTAGAAATCGACCTCGAACCAGCTTGGTCCCATCTGCAGGCATAGACTAATCTCACCAATGGTGGACCTCTAAGAACCATCGAAGGCTTTCAAATCGCTTGCTCCATCTTTTATCTTACATAGCCTTTTACAAAACTTTTTGAGTGTTACCAACGGATGAATGTTAAGAATGGAACCTCCATCGATCATTATTCTGGTGATGAAATAACCTTCACATTGCACGGTGATATGCAGTGCTTTGTTCTGCCCCAGACCTTTAGGTGGCAGCTCGTCCTAAAAAAAGGTGATCTTATGGCTTTCCAGCACTTGTCCTACCATATTATCCATCTCCCCGCCAGTGATGTTACTTTATACGTACGCTTTATTTAGCACTTTAACAGAGAATTCTTGTGTGTCTTGGAATTTTGCAGCAAAGAGAGAATGGATATTTGTACTGGCGTCTTATTTAACTGGTCGATGACCGAATATTCCTTGGCTAGTATTTTCCTCCAAAGGTCATCCAGACCTGTCTCAATGAGGGGTGGACAATTAGAGGCATGCTTGCTTGATTCAGCTAGATGTTCAGGGGTATAGACTCTACCACTTCTTGTCATACCCTGTGTTGCGGTAGTTTCTTCAATCCTGACCTTGCATTTACTTTTCACCTCGGCTGTATAATTTTAGGGCACATCATTTATGAAGAATGGTGGCTTGGTAGACATCGCCACTGGGATCGGAGCGGCTATCCTTACTTCCAATGGAACCTATGCACTGGGTGGCAAGACTGTAACCTCAAATGTTGCGGGTGCATTAGCCAGAGATGTGAATTCAACCTCTATTTGTGCTGGTCTCTTTGCTGGTGGTGCTACCTCAAACTCAAGAGGTATGGATATATTCACCTCAGCGTCCTCAAATGGTTGGATCTGGACAATGACCGGATTGATAGTAATTGTTCATTTCTTTAGGTCATTACCTTTTGCGATCAACCCGATGGATCCCTTGGGGTTCCAGTCATCTTCTACTTTAATCATGTTGATACCTCCACCCTTTTGGTCTGGAAGAGGGTTGTTGCGGATATTTAGAGTGGGTTCCTTCACTACAATGATCTTGTTATCAATCAAAGACCGTATCTTGTTTTTCAAGGAGTGGCATTCATCGATGGTGTGCCCTTTCATGCCGGAGTTGTATGCACAGGACTTGTTTGGGTTAACCCACTGAGAAGGATTGTCATGGGTGTTAGCAGGGACTGGGGTGACATAACCAGTAGCTTTATGCCTCTCATACAGTTGGTCGATGGGTTCAGCGATGGCTGTATATTTTTTTGGAGGTCAGCGATCAAAATTAGGTTGGGGTCTAGAGAAATTTTGGCGTGTAGGGGGTGATTTATAATAGGATGGTTGAGCATTATAAGTTTGGTAGACAAAAGCAGGTTGGGAGTATCTAGGTGAGGTATGTTAGTATGTAGGAGGTGGAAATAACTAATAAGTTAGTGGCGGAGCTTGGTATGAGAGTGTTTGGTAATTTGGGGTTGGCTGGTATGTGAGTGGAGGTGTTGGGTAAGTTGGGTATTTGAGGGGAGATTTGGTCCTCTACGTCCCATACATCCTTTTTCTTGGACACACCACGGGACTGTAAAGCCTTATACATAGCTTGCAAGGCCTCAAAGTTTGTAACCATACAACTTTTAATACGTTATTCAAACTTGTAGTTCCCAATCATCATCAGTCATTCATAGTAATGCGGTTCTTGAGCCCAGACAAAGAACTTGTTCATTTACTCCTCTTCTAAGACAGGTCTGACCTTACCAGCTTCGGACCTCCAGCGAGTAGCATACTCGCGAAATGTCTCCGTAGGCTTCTTCCTTAAATTCTATATATAAAACACGCCTGGTGCGTTCTCTGTATTAAAGCTGAACCTGTCTATAAAGTCAGATGCCATCCTTACCCAGCTTGACCACTTCTTGGGATTTTGGCTGATGTACCAAGATAATGCATCTCCTTTCAGACTCCTCATGAATAGCTTCATGCGGATCCTTTCATCCTTCCCTACTCCAACCAGCTTGTCACAATATGTCCTCAAATGGACCCTTAGATCACTCGTTCTATCGAATATTTCAAACTTAGGAGGTTTGTACCCCTCAAGCAGTTCGACATTGTGAGCAAGTGATTTTTGCCCTAAGCAAATTATTCCTAAAATCAAAACAAAATGATTTTTCATTATTTTTACAATTTTTTGTTGAAATTTGTTGCATTTTGTTTATTAGTTGCATAATAATTCATATTAAAAATAAAAAATATGCATATGCATTAGGATATTTAATTTTACAGTTTTAGTATTAAATCATTTCGAAACAATTTAAGGAAAAATCAAAAATAGCATTTTTAGTATTTTAATTGAAATTGCTATAAATAAATTTTAGAATTTAATTGGTTTAACAATTTAATAAAATCAGAAAATATGTAAAATATAAAAGAAAAAATAAAATACAAAATACAAAGTGAAAATACAATATAAAAAATGTGAAGGAAATAAAAGAACAAGGAGGAAAAATTAATTTGGGCCATTTACCCCAAAAATCCAAAAATAAAAAAACCAGGCCCAAAGTTACTCCACCCGGTCTGCCCCTCTACATGACCAAACAACACCGTTTTAAGAAAGATAAATCTGGGCCATTGAAAGTAAATTAATCCAACGGTTGAAGCCTGATCCTATTTTAAATGAAACGATGATGTTTTGCATTAGTTGATCTCAACCATTCATTACTTTGATCCAACGGTTGAGGCTAGATATAAATAATAAATAGAACGACATCGTTTAAATACATAATAGATCTCAACCGTTCACTCTAACTAATCCAACGGCTCCAATTCAACGTTACACTTTAATATACCTAAATCAATTAAACCCTAAAAATAATTTCATTCTCTTCTTCTTCATCTCATCTCAGCCGCCTCCATCTTCCCTCACAGACCCCGTCGGAACCCTACCGGTGGGAAACGGTAGTTACGCCAACCAGTCCACAAAATACACCCCAAAACCACCTTTAGCCCCTGATTCTACCCCTCAGCTTCTTTTCCGTCGAATCCCTTCCCTACTGTTCGAATATTCAAAAGTGTGTCGTCGGAACCCTAACTCCGGTGAACACCACTTCGTCCAAACCAAACCAAAATCACACCAAACCATCTCCTTACTATCCTCAACCCATTTTTGAAAATCTTGAGTCCAAAAGCCAACTGGATTATCTCAAACGTAAAAGTTGAAGTCTGCCGATGATCAAAATTCAAGAAAAAACTGATGCCAAGACCCTGGATGTTGGGAGAACGTGATAACTAAAAAAAGAGAGAATAAACTGTCCAAATAACAAAAACAAAAGCTAAGTTTTTTCTTTCTTTCCTTTCTGTTTCTTCTGCTTCTTTGCATGTTTGTTTCTTTGCATGTTTGTTTTTCTCTACATGATTAGTTCTTTACTGATTAGAGTTTATCTTTTTAAATTTTGATATATTTTAGTTTTAGGGTTTAATAAATAGATTCTGATTTGATGTCAAAATTAATATAATTAGATTTTCAGAATGATTTCATTTGTTTGTTTCATATGTTTCTAAAATTGGTCGATTTTGCTAAATGTTAGAGTTTATTTTTTATATTAGTTAATTCTGATGTTTGTTAGTATTAAATAGTTTGAATATCGTTAGTATTAATTAGTTTGAATATTTTGGGATTAACTAGTAGATTGGTTATAGCTGTTTGAATTTCGATTAATAATTAGTTAATGATTGAATTAATTCTGATAATTAGGGTTATAATAGTCTGATAGTTTTAAAAATTCAGGGTTAAAGGGGTAAAAGGGCAGTAGGGTAGCTGGTAAATTCAATTAAGGTCCAGGGGACTTTTGGGTACATAAAAAGGGTTAAGGGTAGTAAACCTAAGGAAGTGGGGGTAGTTTGGGTATATGAAAAGGGCAATAGGGTAGATCTTTAAGTGAAGTGGGGGCAAATAGGGAATTACATAAGGTTAGAAGGTTCTAGATGGGGTAACTAGCATAATTCTTAATAAATTAGGTATAGTCAATTGAATAACTAATAAAAGAATAAGGTTCCAACTTAAATAAAGAGGGACTATTAAATAAATTCTGAAATATAAATTTTTCTCTATTTTTAAATCTATAAATAGGCATTAATGGGCACCATTTGACAAGTTTAGCAATCTAAAAATATCCCTCAAATAGTATACCATTTCTCCATTCCAATTTCGAAATTCATCTCTTCAAAAATACAAAAACATTAGAAATTATCAGAAAACCCTTAGAATATCACTGTTTCATTGATTCTAGTTCAATTTGAGAATTATATCTCGATTCTATTTGGTTTTGGTGATCGAAGAGCTGTGAATTCATTTTAAACTGGTCAATAGTTTGTTCTGCTGGTTTATATCATTGTTGTTGGCTTAAATATGGTGTTGAGAAGCTGTGATTGAATTGTGGTTTTGACTCTTGTTGCTGTTGTT
>MU677109.1:0-25155 GCA_026770625.1 Nicotiana glauca | reverse complement strand
AATTCTTGTAAAATAAATAATAAATAGAATAAAAGCGGGTTATTAATAAAAGGCACATAAAAATAAGAACATATATGGAAATCAGATAAAATCAAATGCAACAGTTGAGCGACCGTGCTAGAACCACAGAATCCGGGAATGCCTAACACCTTCTCCCGGGTTAACAGAATTCCTTATCCGGATTTCTGATTCATGGACTGTTAACAGAGTCATATTTTCCTCGGTTCGGGATTCAACCGGTGACTTGGGACACCATTAACTTTCCAAGTGAAGACTCTGAAAAAATAAGATATATCCCGTTCCAACTGTCCTTTAATTGAAAAAAACTCCTTTACGCCCTTCATGGGGTGTATTAAAACACGTAAAAGGAGGTGTGACAGACATCAAGCTGTATGCAAAGGTCCTCATAGTTCAGCTCCTCGATTCCTTTATTTCCCTCAATGCCCTGAATTCGACTGGTAGTTTCTTAAGTTCTTCGACTAAGTTCCTGATAAGACTATCCTTTTCATTAGACTTGGGTGTGCATGAGATAGGTTGGGTGGGGTGTGGCATGGTTTCCATGTAGATAGGAGTGTTATGGTGGCCTGGTGTATGGGTGTGGAAATGGTCGTTTGCGGAGTTCTAAGGTTCTGGGATGAGCAGTGGGGTATTATTTGGGGTATGGCAAGTGTTGCATTGGTTCTTTGGTAGAGCAGCGTGATGATGAGACACAGGACGATTCTACTATTTTGGTATATTTGTAAGAGGTGTAGGGTTTTGAGTGTTGGGGAAGTTGACATCTAGGGTGTTGATGGAAAATGACAGGCTTGCTAGATTCCAAACCTATTTGAGCTCTTCCTGAAATTTCAACAGTTTCTGTTCGAGTTTTGAAACATTCTCGTTAGGAACCCGAATACCCTGACCATTAGTCGCCTCAACCCATTCAGCTGGGTTCTCCTTCCTAATGTTGTTCAAATCTTCCATCTTGCCTATATTCTTGCTTTTAACAGGACTAAGAAGAGGAGTGGGTGGAGGCCCCTAGATCTTGTGAAATAAGATGATGATGCCAGAATGCACGAACTAACCTTTGGGGAGGGGAAATGACAAAAATGAACATAAAAACAACAGGTAATTAAGTTAGTGAAGATTATAAAAAAGTATTGCAATATTTAAAGACATAGTGCGGGAATGTAAGGAGCATCCTAATTTGGGAACCTCTTTTTTCTCGAGGTAGGCCTAGCGACGAATAAACTTGGATAACTTTGAATGCTAAATGCCTCATTTTATTGATAAAAATAGACGAATCCCAAAACGAGACTAAATAAGCAAGGAATAAAAGTCACTAATGGCCATTGGCCTTATTACATTCATAAACATAAAAGTAAATACCTATTTATTTGGTCCCAGAAGGGCCTTCCCCAGGTTGAATGCTCTCGTTGATCAAACCCTCCAGGTTGCGTAGGTTCACCAGTAAGAATGCCTTTGCTAGGTGTTCTCCTTCTGAGGGACTCTGGCAGTCGGTGACTCACTTCCTTACTTTTCCTTCCAGTTCCAACAGACTGTATTCCAGATATTCTAACTTTTCACTAGCTTTGGCGGCCCTTTCTTTCCACTTATTGATTTGGTCATTTGATGGAAGACTCCTCCACCAGTCTAGCAAGAGTAGGAGCGTACTAGTCATACCGAAACTGCGGACCTCATGCCTTATGTTCTGCAAAATAAAAGGGTTAGACCCTACCCCACCAGATTCGACTATTTAACATCAACAATTAGCATGAAGCATTTAGTTCTCCAAATAAATGTACAGAACGTGATGATGTCCATTTGGATTTAGAGAAAACCAGTGGACTTTTGGACAATGCTATCTTAAAGGATCATTATGTGGACAACATAACTGACCCGGCTAGGTTTGACCATGATGCATGCGCAATTTAAACAGAGTAAGGTTTCTATGAGGTTTTAGATTGGTACCCTTGAGCGGACAACCCAAGGGCGAAAGGCACAGAACTGTCGACTGCACTGCTGATCGACTAGTTTTACCACAAATAAGCCTTACCGAATTTAGGGGGTAATGATATAGGAAGGGCGAACCCACTCATCAAGCATTGCCATAGTATTTGTTTAGGATGAGTAGAGTATGGTCTTGAGCATGATTATGCAATAATTAAAAGCATGTTGACATGTATTTTCACGTTAAGAAAGCGATATATACAGCACTTTCATAATTTAAAGTAGTTATAAAGAAAAGAAACAAGAAAGATATGTCAGTTTTTCTTTTGAAGAAGAAATAAAATTCTTAAAGAAATTAAACAAGTAATTGCACATAGGGAGGTTAAAGTTTCACAAAAATTGTATGACATGGTAAAAGCCTGGATCCCCAGTAGAGTCGCCATGCTATCACGTCCCATTTTTTCTCGCGAAATCGGGTTCATGACATTTTAGGTATGGGACAACTCTTTCCTTTTGGGAAAGGGGGTTTGCATTTTTTGAAAAGTCGTCACCTAAAGATTTAATGTGCGTTGGGACACCTATGGGGTTCATTTATTATGCCTGGTAACTAGAGATAGGGTAAGGGGTTGAAATTATCTTAAGGGGAAGGTGTTAGGCACCCCTCTGGATCCACTAGTGTGGTTCCCGTCCAGTTTGTTTTTTTGAATTTGTGGAATTAGCAAATAGACAAGTAGGACTCAAATAATAGGGAATTTAATTTTAAGTACACAAGTGTTTGAGAACAATTAGTAAAAGCAAGATCTTTGAGAAGAATTACAATCGAAGCCTAAAAGGGGGAGGGGGTCTTAGGTTTGTTTATAATATGGATCACATCAATGCAATGCCTGGTATGACACTCCTCGAAGAGAGGGGCTACACGTGGTATTAGCGCACCAGTCATCATACCCATACCTACCCTTTCCCACCCTGTGAAGGCAATTAAACCGAAGGTTGGTCTCAACCTCTATTGCATAATGTTACCCATCCCTTCTTATTAGTCCCAAAGGACTTTAGGACTCCTATCCTATGAGAGGGGGGTCTCTGGACTGACTTTCAGGTTTAAAGGCAAAATACTAAGTGACAAACAAGAACATATAAGTTTGCACTCAGGGGGGGAACATAGAAGCAAGTAGAAGGATTAGGTATACCTCCACAAATAATGTACATAGATAGCATGACTAATGCACAACTAAAGTCTGAATTCGGAATCCTAAAGCAGGGTGTCTAAGTGGTAACATCAGAACCAGATTTATTATATGACTCAGAAAAGAAGTCTAAATCAGGCTTGCCTACTGATTTTAACAGGTTGACAGTTAAACAAATGCAATTCTGGTTTTATTCGAGTTATTACCTACGACTTGCCTAGGCGTAAAGCAATATGCAGCAGTTATTCAGAATTATTAAAATACAGTTTAGAAATTATTTTACCCTAGGAGCATGTTGTTCTAGTTGATATGAATGCAGAGATTATTACCAGTTATTTTGAACAGGATAATCAAGTGTGAAGCTGTTTTTACCTCTTTTATAACCAGCAGTTTACACTAAGTGTGAATGTAAGTACAAATAAGATCCTAAAACATGGTATCTAAGATGCAGGTATAAAACGCATGATGCATAATTCCTGGAGCAGGATTTCTAAATGCACATATGATTGCAGAATTTCCTAAGAATGGGATTTCTAAATGCACATGGCAGCATAGAACCTAATAGCAAAGTTATTAATTGTTAGCAGATTTTAACACATGATTTTGTAAAGGTGTACATGCTGAAACAATAAACATTAGACCTAAGACCATGATTTCTGGTGCATGCATGAACCCTAAGCATGATTTCTACTGTGTAATTAGGAATATAAACCTATTAACATGTTTCTACCCTTAACAACTATAGCATGCATATTTACCCCATCCCCGTTCACTAGTCAACCCCAATACTTGTTTACAACAAGTTATTACAGACCAACATAGAAATTAATTACATAATGAAAATAAGAAGTTACACTATAAGAAGCCTGATTAGGACTTGCTCTCTGAGTTATGTAATAAACCACCTCAAATGCCAATATTGTTCCATAGCCTTTCTCATATCTGGGAGTGTCGGAGTTCCCTAAGGACCTAAAGGGATCCCGAGCAGTGCTCACACCTAGATTTTTATAGTCAAGATAGAGTGGGTGCAGTGTGGAAAGACCATATCTTATATGTCCAAGTTCAGAGGGAGCTCTAGGGGTCCAAAGGCAAGGCTCCCAAAAAAGGGACAGAACCTAGTAATCTAGGAGTATATGTGAGAGTGCTTGACATAGATTTAAAAAGATTTGAGTTAGAAAACAGTTTGAACTGCATGTTTGAAATAATCTTGCAAAACAGCCGAAGAGATTGCCTTAGAGAAAATCAGTTTTGGGAGGAGGGAATATGAGCAACAACAACTTAGAAAAACCAGCTCATACAAGTCAAATTCAAAGAAATATGATCATTTCAACATTCAAAAGCAGGGAAGTAAGGTGGTTGGGGACGTATAGGTTTGAAACCACATAGATAGGGAGAACATTAGACACTACAAGCATACAAAACAACTTTGAGTCTACTGAGCAAATTATTCATGATAACCATTATTTAAAACATGGGGGAAATGTAGCAGGATCATGTTGAAGACAAGAGTTTTGTTGAACAAGATTTGACATGCTATTAGGGCCAATAGAATGCACTAGAAAACTAAGTGACCACATAGTTATACCAATTAAGGGAAGGGGTAAGGGAACTAAGTGAACATGCCGGACAATTATCAAAACTAAGTAAAGTCTGATATGATGATTACTCATAAGGAAGAATTTAGACATGCTTAATAATATCAAACATAGATGTGTAGGCACAAAACACATGAAGTTGAGTTTCAAAATTGAACTAGGAACATACTAGTTAAGGTAAACAACATGCAGAAAGGTAAAACAAGTAGATTTCCACAGTCTAGCCTTGGCTTTCAGCCGACTAGACATGCAGTAGCACAAGTAGCAGAGAAAGAAGAGAGAGTTTGAGTGTGTATGTGTGTGTTCTGAACTAATTGTTAATGTGTTGAGAGGCAAAACAAGAGTGCATATATAGCACTTTAGGAGTACAACTAATAAGGTAAAGAGAATCAGATTCAATCAAATAAGGATCAATCAACCGATAACAGAACTAAATAACACAAGGGAGTCAAGAATAAACCCCTTAATTAAGGGTAATTGATTAACGGTAATAACAAGAGAGTTTAATTAGGGCAGGAATCCCAATATACAAAGTGAAGGAACGGTAAAAATCACAAAATCATGCTGACGGATAGTTAAGGCAAGTGTGATCAATTAAAATTAAAAAGAAGGAAATAAATAAAGTTCATGCATACAAATCTTTAACAGAACAAACCAGGCAACCAAAATTTCCAAAATAATATTGATTTCTAATATCAACTCCCATAAATAGGAAATAGGCTAAGAAAACTTCACAAAAATACAGAAATTAGCTGGAAAATAGAGGCGAACCCTAATAAAGATTAATTAGGGAAAAAAAATCGTAGAATAAGGGATTTGACAAAGAAAAATGTTTAAGTCCCAGAAATAGGGCAAACTAATATGACTGATATCATAGAAGGTACCCAGAATCTAGGCAAAGGCTAGAAAAATCACAAAAATAAACTAAGGTTTGAACTCTCTCGTAAAAGTCAGTCATGAAGACGAAATGAGAGTTGAATAAGTACTTAAGAGTCAGAAAACTTTAAAAAAAAAATAACTCGTAAAGAACCCTAGCTAAAAAATTCAAAATAGTTGGTTAAAAAATGAGGTTTGTGAAAGGAAACACCTACCAATAGTCGAATCACCTAAGATCTAGAAAGATCTGAGAGGAATCGAACAATAGCAACTTTAGTGTTTTTTAAAATAGTAAAGATGGAGTAATATCGGTTAAAAACTCATGGATACACTTAGATCTAATACAGATCTAAAGAAAAAGTGGAAAATCTCAAGAGCTAGGGTTTCAAAGAACCCAAAGAAGATTAGAAAACATTAGATCGTTACAGGTTTCAGCCGGAAAAGCCATGGATATTACTCGAATGGCCATGGATGGCAAGAAAGTAGCACAAAAGACCATAGATAGAAGTCTAGCAAGATCTGGACTAGATCTCTTCGATATCTTTCCATGAAATCACGAAAACGGGCAACCAGGAGATGTAGGAGACAAGTATACGACTCAAACAGCCATGAGAATCGATGGATTGAGTGAGGATCGAAGGGGACTAGGGCTGGTTTGGGTGGCGGCAGCTAGGGTTAGATTTTTGTCTCACAGGAAATTGGTGGGTAAAGGGGATTCTAGGGCAGCGGTTTGGTAGGAAATGAATTAGCTTAGTGGGTCGTTCACGTTAAAAAAAGGTAAGAGGGAATAGGGGTCGTTGATCTTAGAGATCAATGGCCAGGATGGGAAGGGTAGTTAAGGTTTCAGATTTTGGCATGGGTAAAGAGGGTGTGAGTCGGGTTTTATTTGAAATTGCGATGTAAATTGGGGTCCAATTTTGGGCAACAATTGAAAGCATGTTTGGCTATATTCTAAATAGCCATTTTTTCCTATTTAATTTATAAAAATAGTAAATAGTTTTTAAAAACTAATTTAAAGGGCTAAAATGATTTCTAATACATAATTAACAATTTAAAAAAATAAAATCTAATTTTATGCGTATAAAACATAATTAAATCTAAAAAAGGCTAGTATTTCAATTATATGCAATTTAGCTTTAAAAATACTAAATAAAAGTATAAAAATATGTAAAAAAAATTACTTTAGCCATATTTTGGCATATTTATAGAAATACAATAGATGAATTATCAAAACAATAATTTTTGGAAATAATTATTAGGGATTTTATGCATAAAAGGGAGAAAATAAATTAATTTAAACCTTTAAAATTATGGGAAAAAATAAAAACCTTGGACATGCTTATATATATATATATATATATATATATATATATATATATATATATGCTATTTTGAAGGTTTTTTTTACATATTTAAAATATATAGAGAAAAATTGGGTATCAACAATGTCACATACTCCTTTAGAAATTCTATGTATTCTTTCTTCTCCGATGGCGATAGGTGAATGTTGATTCATGTTTCTTTGATGTTTTTTGGATCTCCCAGGTTGACAATTTTGGTCTCGTCCAGGTTGGACTTAGGTCTGTTCTCAAAGTTCTCAACTTCTTTGATAATCTCGTAAGGTATGTCATCATCCTCTGAATCAATGTCCGTTTGTTGCATTGTCTGAATGCATGTCACAGTCATTGGTTCATCAAGATAAGTAATAGTAATAATGTATTGGTAATGTAAGGAGGAAAATGATAGCAATAAATATTAATTCATAAGAAAAATCAAACGTGCTTTTGATAGATTGAATAACTGTTTTGAACATTGAAGATCTGATTGCGGGAACTAAAAAATGCGAAAAGAAAATAATTTAGTAAATGGGACAGTGAATAATGCTTGTTTTAGCCTTACTACACCGAGGCTCGTCGGGCTTTGGTTGTCCTAATGGTTCAATTCTTGAGATGTGCCCCTCTGCTCAAAGCCTGTACGCAAGGGCCTTCCTCCCCCTTCTCATCGAGAATAACACAACAGTCCATATCACTATCCTCTAAAAACAAGCTCTTCGCTGCTGCAAGTGCTTCTTCTTCATCTGACCCATAAATAATGTTGGCCTGTTTGAAGGTTTGCTCTAGATGCGGTATTGGCTGCTCTAGCGGGTAGTAAGGATCGCGCCACGGTGACGACTAGCTATTTAATTCTTCCCAGGTGTATTCATAGTCCAAACCGAACGTAGTGCCATGTTTCTTGAGTTTTATGGGTTTAGAGATTCCTTGAAGGTTCTTGCCGAGCCTTTTGCCAGGTTCGTACCCACTCCAACTCAGTATACTCTCGATTTTTCTGTCCCACCATTTGTCTTTGTCGACAGCATTGACCCGCTCGATGTGGTGGTAAGTTTCTCCACCTAGCTTGCTTTTTCCCCCGATCACCGGAATGGCCGGGAGATTGTATATAGGGTTGCTACCGTTGCTGTGAATGATCACTTCTTGGTGATTCCATTCGAACTTTACTGCCTGATACATCGTTGATTCTATGGCCCCAGCAGCATGAATCCATGGCCATCCCGAAGTAAGATGCCGGTACATCTATCACCTAGAAATCGACCTCGAACCAGGTTAATCCCATCTGTAGGCATAGACTAATCTCACCAATGGTGGACCTTTGAGAACCATCAAAGGCTTTCACATTGATTGCTCCATCCATTATCTCATGCAGCCCTTTAACCAACTTCTTGAGTGTTACCAACAGACAAATGTTAAGACTGGAACCTCCATGGATCGGATCCTGGTAATGAAATAATTTTTGCAGTGCACGGTGATGTGCAGTGCTTTGTTGTGCCCCAAACCTTCAAGTGGCAGTTCGTCCTCATAAATGGTGATCTTACGGCTTTCTAGAACTTGTCCTACCATATTAGTTATCTTCCAACCAGTGATGTTACTTGGTATGTACGCTTCATTTAGCACCTTTAACAGAGCATTCTTGTGTGTCTTGGAATTTTTCAACAAAGAGAGGATGGATATTTGTGTCGGCGTCTTGTTTGACTGGTCAATGACCAAATATTCCTTTACTTGTATTTTCCTCCAAAGGTCATCTGGACCTGTCTCAATGAGGAGCGGCCGATTGGAGGCCTGCTTGCTTGATTCTACTAGATTTTCAGGGGTATAGACTGTACCAGTTCTTGTCATACCCTATGCTGCAACCTTGACTTTCCTTCTCGCCTTGGTTGTTTAGTCCTAGGGTACATCATTTGTGTAGAATGGCGGCATGGTAGACATCGCCACTGGGATCGGCACGTCTATCCTTACTTCCAATCGAACCTGTGCGCTGGGTGGCAAGACTACACCCTCAAATAATGCGGGTGCATTTGCCGTAGACACAAACTCAATATCAATTGGTGCTAGTGTGTTTGCGGGTGGCGTGTTTCATATTCAAAAGTTATAGACATATTCACCTTAACGTCTTCAGACGGTTGGATCTGGACTATGATCAGATTGAGAGTAATTGTTGGTTTTTTTGGTCATCACCTTCTGGGATCAACCTGATTGATCCCTCGGGATCCTAGTCATATTCTATTTTAATCATGTGGATACCTCCACCCTTATGGTCTGGCAGATGGTTGTTGCAGATGTTTGGAGCGGTTTCCTTTGCCACAATGATCTTATTATCAATCAAAGGCTATATCTTGTCTTTCATGGAGTGACATTCATTGATGGTGTGCCCTTTCTTGCTGGAGTGGTATGCACAGGACTTGTTTGGGTTAATGAACTGAGAAGGATTCTCAGGGGTTGTAGTAGAGATAGGGTGACATAACCAGTATCTTTGAGCCTCTCATACAGCTAGTCGGTGGGTTTAGCGATGGCTGTATATTGTTTTGGAGGTCTACGATCAAAATTCGAATGAGGTCTAGGGAAATTTTGGCGTGCAGGTGTGATTGATAATAAGATGTTTTAGCATTGTAAGTTTGGTAGACATGAGCGGGTTGGGAGTATCTGGGTGAAGTAGGTTAATATGCAGGAGGTGGAGATGACTGATTAGTAGGTGGTGGAGCTTGGTATGAGGGTGCTTGGTAATTTGGGTTTGGCTGGTATGTGAGTGGAGGTGTTGGGTAAGCTTAGTATTTAAGGGGATACTTGGACTTTTGCGCAACCACCACGGCCCCTACGTCCCTTTTCTTGGACATACCATCGGACTGTAAAGCTTTATTCGTAGCTTGAAAGGCCTCGAAATTTATAACCATACCACTTTTAATAAATTCTTCAATTCTTTCACCTAATTTGATAATGTCGGAGAACTTGTGGTTCTGAATCATCATCAGTCGTTCATAGTATTGTGGGTCCTGAGCCCGGATAAAGAACTTGTTCATTTTCTCCTCTTCTAAGGCAGGTCTAGCCTTAGCAGCTTCGGACCTCCAGCGGGTAGCATACTCGCGAAAGTCTCTGCAGGCTTCTTCTTAAATTCTGGATATAGAACACGTCTGGTGCATTCTTGGTATTAAAACTAAACATGTCCATAATGTTAGATGCCATGACTACCTAGATTGACCACTTCTTGGGATCTTGGCTGATGTACCAAGATATTGCGTCTTCTATCAAACTCCTCATGAACAGCTTCATGCGGATCCTTTCATCCTTTCCTACTCTAACTAGCTTGTCACAATATGTCCTCAGATGGACCCTTGGATCACTTGTACCGTCAAACATTTCAAACTTAGGAGGTTTGTACCCCTCAGGCAGTTCGACAGCAGGCTGTATGCAAAGGTCCTCATAGTTCAGCCCCTCAATTCCTTTGCTTCCCTCAACGCCCTAAATCTGGCTAGTTAGTGTCTTAAATTCCTTGGCCAAGTTCCTGATAGGTAGATCCTTTTCATCAGACTTAGGTGTGCAAGAGATAGGTTGGGTGGAGTGTGGCATGGTCTTTATGTAAATAGGATTGTTTTGGTGGCTTGGTGTATGGGTGTGGAAATGGTCGTTTGCGAAGTTCTGAGGTTATGGGATAAGTAGTGGAGTGTTGTTTGGGGTATGGCAGGTGTTACATTGGTTCTTTGGTGGAGAAATATGATGGTGAAGAGCGGGATGATTCTGTTATTTTGGGATAGCTTGAGGAGGTGTAGGGTTTTGAACATTGGAGAAGTTGGTATCTGTGGTGCTGAGGGAAAATCACAGGTTTGCTAGATTTCGAACCTGATCGAGCTCTTTCTGGAACTTCAACACTTTCTGTTCAAGTTATGACACATTCTCGTTAGGAACCTGAATGCCATGGCCATCAGTGGCCTCTACCCATTCAGCTGTGTTGTTCAAATCTTCCATTTTATTCTTACGTTTGTCCTTGCCTTTAATAGGACTAATATGAGGAGTAGATGGAGGGCCCCTGGATCTTGTGAAATAAGATGATGATGCCAGAGTGCACGAACTAACCTTTGGGGAGGGGAATAATAAAACAAAAATAAAACAAAAGGTAATTAAGTTAGTGGGGATTATAAAAAGTATTGAATTACTTAAAAACATAGTAGGAGAAGGTAAAGAGTGTCCTAATTTTGGAACCTCTTTGTGCCTGAGATAGGCCTAGCGACAAATAAACTTGGAGAACTTTCAATGCTAAGTGCCGCATTTTATTGATAAAAATAGGCGAATCCCAAAACGACACTAATAAGAAATAAAAGTCACTATTGGCCATTGGCCTTATTACATTCATAAGGCGAAAAAGTAAATTCCTATCTATTTGGTCCCAGAAAGACTTTCCCCAGATTCGACATCCTTGGCTCCGTTGAACAACTTCCCAAATTCACGAAGTCCCGGCAATAGGTATGCTCTAGCTAGATGTCCACCTTCAGTCCCTTCAGCCTTTTGATAGTCTTGAACCCTCTTGAAAAATTTTCCCTCCAATTCTACTATGCCTCGCTCCAAGTACCCTCGGCTTTTGTTGGCAATGAGAGCCGTGTCTTTTCATTCCTCAATCAGTTTTTTGTTGGATTCTTCTATCTCGCGGTGTTCGCTCTCACATTCACGGATCCTTTTGCGCAGCTAGTTGTACTTGACTTGTGCCTCGACCTTTTCATCTATAATTCTATGACCTCGAACGAACCCTGGATGGCCCAGACCATCCCAATTGTCGTCCAACCAACCAGAATAGAAGGTGGTACAACCGGCATGATACATGTCCAGCTTGATGGTGTCTTTCCCCATTACGATCTTCCAGGGCCACATGTGCTGGGCTTGGCACTTGTGGAGACTATCATTATTTTGGAAGTCAGCTCAAAAATAGCTCATGTTGTGGACTTTGGGTATTACTTGATTCCTACCTCCTTGTCTCATAACTCGAAGAGGGGCGTAAGGGTATGTTCCTCTTAGACCAATCAGTATCAGGAAAGGTGCATCTCTGGATCGGGCGATGAACTCCTAGTCGGAAACCTAACTCCTATGTCGGAAACCACTCGAACATCTATTGAACTAGTTCTTTAGTCATATTATCAAAAAGCTCAACCCATTCCTTGGCATTCTTAGGATATGCGAACATGTCGGGGATGTAATTCATTCGCTTTGGATGATGGAAAGCGATGTGGTCATACCAGGACCTTCGCTGAATTTCTTGTCGGTACTCGCCCTTTTGGAGATGTTCCTTGATCCAAAGATGAAGTAATAGATTGCAGCCTTCGAAGTGTTTCTCTCCTCATTGACACTTCTCTAAGGCTCGGTATATGTCTGCAATGATCATG
The DNA here is from genome assembly GCA_026770625.1 of Nicotiana glauca. Taxonomy (NCBI): domain Eukaryota; kingdom Viridiplantae; phylum Streptophyta; class Magnoliopsida; order Solanales; family Solanaceae; genus Nicotiana; species Nicotiana glauca. Next base: position 12,874 of record MU677109.1, on the reverse strand, counting down.
GGTACAATGTTGAATGCTTGCCCACCAATCCCCTCCATTAGAGTCTTGGTTACTATAGCCAGCCTAGTATGGATTCTCCTTTTCTTTTTTAGAAACACGATCAGACCCAGGAAGTAAAACATGAAAACGAAAACCCTACGATGGATATGTCCCAAGGACGTGGAAGCAAACTCTCTATGGTAGGTATGGTATGATTTGCTGAAACCGTACTTTTCATATAGGTAGTCAAAGGGGATGTATGATTTCTTTAGGCATACCTATTCTGCATTCTTCTTCAAACCCATCATTTTTAGGAAAACCTTTCCTGTGTGGTTCTCAAGCATTAGCAAACTCGGGGTTTCCCACACTAGATGGGCCCGTCCTCCTATCTCCTCTAGCAAAGGTGTCATCTCGACGTTCCCAAAGAGGAACACAGGCCTCTCACAATCCCTAAATAAGGTAGCAGTTTCTATCATTATGTTGTTTGGCTGGATCTCCAGGAGGGGTGGTAGATTGCCCAGATATTTTCTGACGAGAGATTTTTCACTAGAATGTAAATCTTTCCACCAACTTAGCAATCTTGGGTGGATGTTGGTGACCATGATGAATCTGGGGACTTCATGCCTCATATTTCTGCAAGGCAAACAAGGTTAGGCCCTTACCCCCACCAGACATGACTATTTAACATCAACAATTAGCATGAAGCATTTAGTTCTCCAAAATAAATGCACAGAACATGATGATGTCCGTTCGGGTATGGGGAAACCCAGTGGACTTTTGGACAAAGGCTATCTTAAAGGATCATTATGCGGACAACATAACTGACCCGACTAGGTTTGACCATGATGCATGTGCAATTTAAACAGTGTAAGGTTTTTATGGGGTTTTAGGTTGGTACCCTTGAGCGGACAACTCAAGGAGGAAGGCACGGAACTGTCGACTGCACCGCTGATCGACTAGTTTTACCGCAAATATGCCTTTCCGAATTTAGGGGGTTAATGATATAGGAAGGGCGCAACCACTCATCAAGCGTTGCTATAGTATTTGTTTGGCACGAGTGGAGTATGATGTTGAGCATGATTATGCAATACTCAAAAGCATGTTGACATGTATTTGCATGTTAAGAAAGCGATAAATACTGCTATTTTATAATTTAAAGCAGTTATAAAGGAAGGAAACATGAAATATATGTCAGTTTTTCTTTTTGATGAAGAAATTAAATGCTTAAAGGAATTAAACAAATAATTGCACATAGNGGGGGGGGGGGGGGGGGGGGGGGGAGTAACAAATTCACAAAAACAGTATGAAATGGTTAAAGCCTAAATATCCCCAGCAGAGTTGCCATGCTGTCGCGCCCCCTTTTCTTTCCTCGTGGAATCGGGTTTATGACATTTTGGTATGTGACAACTCCTTCCTTTTGGGAAAGGTGTTTGCATTTTTTGAAGAGTCGCCACCTAACGATTTCAGGTGTGTTAGGGCACCTATATGGTTCATATAGAACTACACCTGGTAATCAGAGATAGGGTAAGGGCTTGAAATTATCTTAAGGAGAACATGTTAGGCACCCCATAGGATCCACTAGTATGGTTCCTGGCCAGACAGTTGTTGTGAGTTTGTACAATTAGAAAATAAACAAGTATAGCTCAAATAGTAGGGGATTTAAGATTAAATACACAAGTGTAAGAAAACAACTAATGAAAAAGCTAGAGTTTGAAAAGGATTACGATCTAAGCATATTTGCCAATGTAAAGGGGTGTCCTAGATTTGTTTATAATATGGATCACATCAATGCAATACCCGGTATGACACTTCTCAAAAAGGGTCTATGCGTGGTATTAATGCATCGGTCATCATATCCATATCTACCCTTTCCCACCCGGTGAAAGTAATTAAAGCAACCCGTCCCTTCCTATCAATCCCATAGGATTTTAGGACTCTTATCCTACAAAAAATGGGGGGGGGGGGATTCTAGGTAGACCCTAAGGTTTAAAGGTAAAATACTACGGCGACATATAATAAACAAGTAGGACTTCAATTAAGGGGAGCATGGAAGACAAATGAAAGGCTCAAATATACCTCCACGTACAGTGCACATAAATAGCATGACTTATACACAATAAAGGTCCACATTCAGATCCTAACAAGGTTTCTAAGTGATAACAGTCGAATCAGATTTACCACATGACTCAGAAAAGAAGTCTGAATCAGGTTTGCCCACTGATTTTAACATGTTGACAGCGAGACACTAATAACAACAACGGTTTCGGTTTTATTTAAAGTTGATTGCCTAAGGCTTTCCTAGGCGCGAAATGCAGATGACTACATTTTATATAGTGAAAACAAGTAAGGTTTTAAAGTGGACTCCTGAATCATTATAGGCATGATCACAAACGATTAATCAAGGTAGTTTTTGAAAGAACTTGTTTTAGAGAACATAAACCATTAATTAAACCAGTTTCAAAATAAACTAAAACGTGGACTGGATTGATTTATTTAACTAAAATAATTGAGATCTATAGGTAGCATTTCTTAAAGTTATTCACTATAGGCATGACATCTAGTTGTTTAACATTGATTTCAGAAACGTTGCAGGCATGATGAACAATGAAAGCAAACATGTAACACTTGTTATAATAGAAGTTGGATTAAATTATATCCTATAGGCATTGCATCTATTTGTAAAACTGATTTTTAAGACCTATTAAACATGATTTCTAACATGGTAAGGCAAGTATACTAAAACCCTAAGGGCATGGATTCTAACATGTTGAGGCAAACATAGAAATAAAACCCTACATGAATGATTTCTAACATGGTAAGGAAAACATAGTAGAATGTAAAGTCCTACAGTGATGGTATCTACCCTGGATTATACTACAACATGCATATTACCCACCCTTTTTCACTACCCAACCCCGGAGTCATTTACAAATGATTGTTACAGACAATACTAAAAAGAATTACATAAGAACAGTAACAATTACACTATAAAGAGACTGAAACATGCCCAAACTTTCAACACTTAATTATGACTTCCTCCTTAAGTTATGTAATAAATCACCTCATGTGACAAGATGGTTTCATAGCCTTTCTCATATTTGGGTGTGTCAGAGTTCCCTAAGAATCTCAAGGGATCCCGAGTAGTGCTTGCACCCAAATTTCATAGCCTATACAGAGTAAATGCAATGTGGAAAGGCCAACTTTTATGTGTCCAAGTTCAGAGGGAACTCAAGACTCCCAAGGCAAGGCTCACACAAAAGGGATAGAACCTAGTGGTATAAGAGTAGAGTGAGAGTGCTTGAAAAGAACTTAGTAAAACAATGTTGAAGTAGAACTTTCAGGAGGGAAAAAGGTTTTCAGGAATAGACAATGTTTTAAAAATGCTAAGAGTGAAAGCAGTTTTGGAAGCAGTTTTGAGGAAACACACAATTACAAAAATACAAGTTAGAGTACTCAGATTCAGAGCCATTTATCACTTGATTCTAAGTAAAGACAAACAACTTTACAGACAAGGATCAGAGGGTTGGGGACATAGAGTGCTCAAATAAGAAACACATAAAACATGGATGAGAAATGAAGCATACAGACCAGCCAGTACAAAGAACAAGTAGGAACTGATTGGCTTCGAGAACACAAACTATCACTTCAAAGTTTTAAAAAGGAAATCATGCTCGAAATTAGAGTAGTAATAGGCAATAGAGCCAGGGCATTGGAGTAGTCATGCCAAGGACAGGGGTTTACTACACATGATTAGTCATGCCACTTGGTGTCAACCAAGCACATTTAGGAGTATATAATACTAATCATGGCATACTTGTTAAGGGAAATAAACAAGAACTCAAGAAGACATGTTGGTTACACACTTGAACAACAGGGGGAGAAAACTTAAGCATGTTGAATAAAGAAACAAACAAGGAGAGCAATTAAATACATAGTCATTAAATTAATGCATAAGGAGACATAGATTAACAGACAAGAAGAACATAGAGCCGAGTTTCATAATTGAACTAGGAACATACCAGTTAAGGAAGCAAAGTACAAAAAAGTAATGCAAGTAGAGTTCCACAGTCTAGCCTTGGCTTTCAGCCGGCTAGACAAGCAGTTAGTACAAGTAGCAGAGAAAGAGAAGAGAGAATCTTTGTGTGTGCGTGCTTTTTGAACTAATTTTTCGTGTCTTAAGACTGTAGAAGAGAGTCAATTATATAGTAGTTGAGAGCAGAGTAAAATAAGGTATAGAATCAATCATCCAGTAATTAGAAAAAATTACATAATCAATCATGCACAAAATCAGCAATGTTCTCTTCTAGTAAAGGGGTGACCAGTTAATGATAAACAACATGGTATATAATTAAGGAAAGAAAATTAGATACTTAAATATGGGGTGGGTAATTAAGAGTAAATGAACAAAAGTTCAATTAAGGGAACAATCAATAAGAGTCAGAATAGGAAAATAACTGAAAATCAGTATATAGGTATTACCATAGCAAACCAAGGAACAAGGATTCAGAATAATACTAATTTAGGAAAAATAATATAGGTTTTTCATGAATAATAAACTAAGACAAGTATAAACGGAAAGAATCAAATCTGAAACCCTAATAGAGGCATATTAGGGTAAATTACGAGATATTCTTTAAACAAAGAAGTAATCATGCAAATCAAACGTCGAACATTGCATATATCAAATAACACGGACAAGTGTAGAATCCAAACAAAGTGCCAAAAATTAGGGTTTCTAGCATAGCCTAGTTAGCGTTAAGGAAAAACTCAACAAAATCAATCAAAACACATAGAGAAAGGGACTAAACACTTAAAACAAGAAAGTGTTTTGAAGAAAAGGATGTTCGGAAACCCTATTTTAGAAAAGAGCGACTAAAATCGAAATAGTTAGTTAAAACGGGAGATTTTTAAAGGAAAATGCTCAATAATACTCGAATCACCTCATATCTATAAAGATCTGAGAAGAATCGAACAGTAGCAAACTAGGGTTTTTAGAAAATAGTAGAGGTGAAGAAAATCGGTTAAAAACTCATGAATTCAAAAGAAAAACAAGAGAAAACCCTTTCTTACAAATGAAAAATGGCTAGTGACTGGACAGTTAGCAAGTTTCAAACTGGAACAGGCTGGTTTTCCTTAAAATCTTCTCAAGGACTCATGAAATCTAAGTGACATGATGTATAGGAGAACAGAGGTTGTCGAAGAAGGCACGAGAACACCATAGGGAGGAGTTTCTCGCTCATAATGGTGATTAGGGTTAGGGTGAGTTGAGAGAGAATTTGGGAGAGGAGAAATTCAGAGGCGATGCAAATGAACAAATGGGGGTAGGGTTTGGGGGGTCAATTGATTAAAAAAGGAAATGAATCATGTGGACCGTTGATCTGGTAGGTCAATGGGGTAGGTGGGGCTCCAGGTTTTGGGTATGGGTTAAAAAGGCGTGGGTCGGGTTTTATTTACAAAATTGGGCTGGGGATTGGGGTCCTGATTTGACTATAATTATAAGCCAATTTGGCTATAATTTAAATAGCCAGTTTTCTCTTTTTAATTTGTAAAAAATAGTAGGTAATTTCTAAAAATAATTTTAAAATGCTAAAATGATTTAGAATACATAATTAGCAATTTAAAAATACAGATCCAATTTTAAGCATATATAACATAATTAAATTTTTAAAAAGGCTAATATTGCAATTATGTACAATTTAACTTTAAAAATAATACTCCCTCCATTTCAATTTATGTGAACCCATTTGACTGGGCACAGAGTTTAAGAAAAGAGAGAAGACTTTTGAATTTATAGTGTAAAATGAAGCACATAATCTTCTGTGTGGCTATAAATCATTGTATAAAGATAAATTATTTCCAAATAGAGAAAGAGGTCATTATTTTTGGCACGGACTAAAAAGAAATAGGTTCACATAAATTGAAATGGAGGGAGTAAATGTAATTGCAAAAATATATAAAAATTACCTTAGCCATGTTTTGACATAAATATAGAAATCCAATAGATGAATTATCAAAACAATAATTTTTGGAAATAATTACTAGGATTTTATGGATAAAAGGGGGAGAATAAATCAATTTAAAACCCTTAAAATTATGGGAGAAATAAACAAAACCATGGGCATGCTTATATATGAATATATATATATGCTATTTTGAAGGTATTTTTGCATATTTAAAATATATGGGAAAAAATTGGGTATCAACAACAGAGGATGACCAGAACTGGAAGGATACACCCGAAAATTTGGGAGGAACAAGCAAGGAAGCTGCTACTGAACAACCCGTCGTTGGAACTGGTCCAGATGATCTCTAGAGGAAAGTACAGGCAAGAGAATACTCTGTCATTGATCATCTGAACAAGACTCCTGCCCAAATATACTGTTGCTGTTGCAAAATTCTAAGGCGCATAGGAATGCTCTGATGAAGGTGTTGAATGAAGCTTATGTGCCTAATAACAACATCAGTGTAGAGATAGCCAACATGGTAGGGCAAGTACTGGAAAGCCACATGATCACCTTTCACGAAGATGAACTACCACCTGAAGGATTAAGTCACAACAAGGCATTGTACATCACAATATAGTTTGAGGACAAATTCATCGTCAGAGTCTTAATAGATGGGGGTTCAAGCCTCAACATTTGTCCATTGACTACTCTGAAAAGGTTAGGTAAATATTTCCATGAGATACGAGCAGGGAGTATGAATATGAAGGCATTTGATGGGTCTTTAACCTTTGTTTGCAGATGGGCCTGACTTGGTTTGATGTTGAGTTTCAGGTATTAGACATATCTTCTATGTACAATCTTTTACTCGAACAACCTTGGATACATGCCACTGGTGTTGTGGCTTATACGCTACACCAGGCCGTGAAGGTTCGAATGGAACCATCAGGAGGTAATCATTCACGGAGAGAGAAGTAATTCCATTTACACCAGTCAAACTGTCTCAGTTATGGAGAATAGAAGAAAGCTGGATGGAGAAACTTATCACCGTATCGAGCGTGTCAATGCAATTGAGAAAGTTAAATGGTAGAGTAGCAAAATAGAAAGCATACTGGCATGATCAGGGTATGAACCCGGCAGAGGGCTTGGGAAAAAACTCCAAGGCATTACCAAACTGATACAATTGAAAAGTCATGGAACAAATTTTTAGGCTCATATATCATTATACATGGCAAGAACATGATGATTGGTCGCCCCCATGGCATGGTCCCTATTACCCTCTCGAGCAGCCAGTGCCACATCTGAGTCAGACCTTTCACCAGGCCGACACAATATGGGGATCTGCAGAAGAGAAAGCTTTGGCTGGGCTAAAGAACCTGTTTCTAGAAGACGAGGATATGGATAGCAATGTGATAGTTAAGGAGGAAGAAGGCCTTACCATTCAAATCATGGAAAAGGGAGTTGTTCTCAAAAATTGGATTGTTGCACCATCTTGGGCCCGTCGAGTTCCTGGGTAGCTTGGCAATTAGCTTGACCTATTTTTAATAGACATTTTAAGAATTTAAAATATTTCCAGTATTTTGTTTAAACACGCATTTTGTTTCGAAATAATTGCTCGAGTCATAGAGCCATACCTATTTTGATGTTTTTCGAAATTTGATTAATGCATTGTTATTTAGTATTTATTATTAGCTTTTACATTTTCCCTCTACAACATCACTATTTCTTACCTTGATGAACCAAGAACTGTGCCATGTAATGAGACAATGCAACATAAGCATAGTGACTCGGAAGAAGAGGATAAAATACCTGAGAAACTTATCAGAGAAGTTGAGAATTTTGAGAACAAACCTAAGTCCAACCTGGACGAAATCGAGGCCATCAATTTGGTAGATTCTGAAACCATCAAAGAGAGACGCATAAATATTCACTATCACCGTTAGAAAAGAAATAATACACTTGTTTCCTGAAAGAATATGAGGATATTTTTGCATGGTCATATGATGACATGACCGGCCTGAGCACATCCATAGTGGCCCATAAGTTTCCTACCAATCCAATGTGTCCGCCGGTAAAGCAGAAACTAGAAAGTTCAAACCAGACATGAGCCTAAAAATCAAGGAAGAAGTCACTAAGCAGATCACACCTAAAGTCCTCAGGGTAGTTGAGTACCCAACCTGGTTAGCCAATATCGTACCGGTTCCGAAGAAAGATGGGAAAGTCAGGGTGTGTATTGACTATAAGGATTTAAACAGAGCAAGTCCCAAGGACAATTTCCCACTTCCAAATATACACATTCTAATTTCACCACGTATGAACTCCAATCATTTGTATATTTCTTTGTGGGTTATCATCAGATTTGGATGGAGGAAAAATACGTAGAGAAAATAGCTTTCATTTCACTACAGGGGGGGTACTGCTATAAAATGATGCCATTCGGTTAAAAGAATGTTGGGGCCACCTATGTAAGGGCCATGACGACCATCTTCCCTGATATGATCACAAAGAAATAGTGGTATATGTTGATGACGTCATCATCAAATCCAAGAAAGCCACAGATCACATAGAACACTTGAGGAAGTTCTTTGACCTTCTACGAAAGTACAATTTAAGACTGAACCCCGCAAAATATTCTTTCGATGTTCCAGTTCGAAAATTATTGGGATTCATCATCAGCCGCCGAGGAATCGAGTTGGACCCGGCAAATGTTAAAGCTCCAAGAATTGTCACCACTAAAGAACAAGAAGGATGTGAAGTGTTTCCTGGGACATCTTAATCATATCAGTCGCTTCATAGCACAATCCACATTAATATGTGAACCTATTTTCAAAATGCTGAAGAATGATGTTGCGACCAGTTGGACTAAAGATTCCCAAAAGGCTTTTGTCAAAATTAAGGAATACCTGTCCACACCACCAGTCCTAGTCCCACCGGAACACGGGAGACCTTTGCTACTCTATTTGTCCATATTAGATGGGGCTTTCGATTGTGTTTTGGGAAAATCTGACGAGATAGGAAGAAAGGATCAAGCCATATATTACTTGAGTAAGAAGCTCACTACCTATGAAGCATAGTACTCTCTGCTAGAATGCACTTGTTGTGCTTTGACATGGGCAGCTACGAAATTGAGGCATTACTTTTGTGCATATACCACGTACCTCATATCAAGAATGGATCCTCTGAAGTACATCTTTCAGAAGCCTATGCCCACCGGGAAGTTAACCAAGTGGTAAATATTTCTAAATGAGTTTGATATCATCTATGAAACTCATAAGGAAGTCAAAGGACAAGTGTTGGTAGACCATCTTGCTGAAAATCTTGTAGGAGGAGAATACGAACCACTAAAGACGTATTTTCCTGACGAAGAAGTGTCATTCGTAGGAGAGGAAATTATTGAAGCCTACGATGGTTGGAGAATGTTTTTTGACGGATCTGCAAGCTTCAAAGTAGAGGGTATTGGAGAAATCTTGGTGTTAGAGAGAGGTCAACATTATCCGGTATCTGTGAAACTTAGGTTTCCATGCACCAACCACATGGCGGAATATGAGGCTTGCATCATGGGGCTCAATTTGTCCATCGACATGAATATACAAGAGTTGCTGGTAATTGGTGATTTGGATCTTCTGGTACCTCAAGCTCAAGGAGAATGGGCTACGAAAAACACCAAGATACTCCCATACCTGTATCATGTGCAAAAACTGATGAAGAGGTTCACGAAGATAGAATTCGAACATGTTCCAAGAATCTAAAATGAGTTCAAAGACACACTGGCTACTTTTTCGGCCATGATACAACATCCATATAAGAATTTCATTGATCCCATTCCAGTAAGGATCCATAGTCAGCCAACTTATTGTGCTCCTTTGATGAAGAAACAAACGGAAACCTATGGTTCCACGACATCAAGGAATATTTGGCAAAAGGAGAATACCCAGAGAAATCAAACCATACTAAAAAATGTACACTACGTATATTGTCCAATCATTTCTTCCAAAGCGGAGGAATTTTGTATAGGAGAACACCTGATCTATGACTATTAAGGTGTGTTGACACCAAAAAAGCTTCCAAATTGCTCGTGGAAAGACACGTCGGGCTTCTAAAGTGGAGGAATTTCGTATAGGAGAACACCTGATCTAGGAATATTAAGGTGTGTTGACGCCAAAAAAATTTCCAAATTGCTCGTGGAAAGACATGCTGGAACCTGCGGACCACATATGAACGATTTTGTCCTAGCCAAGAAATAGTTAGAGCTGGATATTTTTAGATGACTATGGAAACAGATTGCATCTGGTATGTCCATAAATTCCACCAATGCCAGATACACGTATACATGATAAGGGTACTACCAAATGATCTTAGTGCAACAAGTGCACCTTGGCCTTTTGCCGCTTGCGGAATGGATGTCACCGGTTCGATCGAGTACACTGCTTCAAACGGGCACAAATTTTGTCAAGGATCGCATTGTTTGTCAGTTCAAGGTTCCCATATCCATCATCACTGATAATGGCACAAATCTCAACAGTGATCTGATGAAAGCCACGTGTGAAACTTTCAAAATTAAGCACAAAAGCCCCACAGCATACAGGCCTCAAATAGACGGAGTCGTGGAAGTTGCCAACAAGAACATCAAGAAGATACTAAGGAAAATAATAGAAAATCACAAGCAATGGCACGAGAAGTTACTATTCACCTTATGGGATACCGTACCACAGTCCGCACACTATGGTACCAAAGTTTTCATTCCCGCCAACGTAGAAATTCCTTCTTTAAGGATCATACAAAAATCCAAACTCAGTGATGCAGAATAGATAAGGAGCATATATGAGCAATTAGCCCTCATATATGGAAAAGGGATGAATGCAGTGTCATGGTCAGCTTTTTCGGAATAGAATGTCCAAAGCTTTCAACAAAAGGGTCAGACCAAGACAATTCACACCGAGGCAGCTGGTATTGAAGTGAATATTCCCACATCAAGATGAAGCCAAAGGAAAGTTTTCACCCAATTGGCAGGGGCCCTACATTGTTCACATGGTACTAATAAGAGGAGCACTCATACTTCAAGAAATTGACAGAGATGTTTGGCCAAAACTTATCAATTCAGATGCAGTCAAAAGATACTATGTTTAGATTTGTTTCCATTTCTTCATCTAATGTAACTGAATTACGCTTGACGTGATTCCTATTTAATAAGGGATACTTAGGTAGACCTATGGGTTCGTCCACATCTTAATATAATCCTCATTTTCCCAGAACCAGAAACTAGAGAAGAATTTTAAGAAGGACTCTCAAAATTCCGAAACAGATCTAACAAACTTTGTTACATGCAGAACGGCTGAAGGATCACTTACTAAACTGGGACAGAATTTTGAGGAGGACCCTCAAAATTCTAACGCAAATAAGCCGCAATGTATCTAAAAGTGTCGCAGTCATTAGCTCATCTAATTTACTTGATATTATATACCACTATGAGTTCTAAAATAACTCTATTTCATCAACTAAGTGCATATTTTTTGAAAACTTTATTTCAATGGTAGCCAGATATTAGCCAGGATAACTCGAACAGGATCTCTAGATTAAAGCAAAGCAAAATAAACAGACAAAGGCACTAACCAATATTCTACTCCTATTTGGTATTTATCCATTGCAGGAGACTAAGCTCTGTCTCGATCCTTGCATGAGGCTAATCCTTGCCTCCCTACCTGCATAACGCTAAGCATTGCCTTCTCTTTGCATGTGACTAAGCTCTGTCTCGATCCTTGAATGAGGATAAGCCATGCCTCCCTATTTTCATAAGACTAACAGTTGCCTTCTATTTGCATGAGACTAAGCCCTGTCTACAATTCCTACATGAGGCTAAGTCCTGCCTCCCTATTTGCATAAGGCTAAGCACTGCCTTCTTGTGAAGTACAGTCTTGATCAACCTACACATGTGAGATGCACGTGAAGGAGATAAGTCTTATTGATAAAGTAGAAATATCTCCTGATCTAATTGAAAAGGTTGCATATTATATAAGGAGATAAAGTCTCCTTATATGAAGAGAATACAATCCAGGATAAAGATAGTGTTAGAATTTGATATCATCAAGAACTCTTCTGTGATAGAAGAGCAGCAACTGAGGCCAAATCAAACTCTGATTACTAACCTATTAAATAACAGTGATAGTTCTATTTTACAGGTATTGCGCATACGCATAAGTTTAATTAAATTTAGAGCAAAATAGCAAGGCGATTTTGCAAGCAATTTATGTCAGATTTGAGTGTGCACTCCTGAAGCTTCTTGAATGAGATAGAAGAATCAGTTCCATTGTGTCTTTCTTTTATTCTAGTTCAATTGTTGTCACGCCCCAAATCGAGGGACATGACCGGCGCCCGACCGGGTAGCCCCAGTCAAGCGGACCTGGGTGCCTTTCCTAACCCACGTGTTACCCTTGTATTTTTCATCACTTATTAACCAAAGGATTAAGCAGTTTATAATTAAAATCACTCTTATTCGAACATACACAACATGCTTAATTTCTTTAAAAAGTTTACAACTTATAATGCCCGATATATAATTACATAAGTCCATAACCCATATTTACTGTCTACTGAGCCTCTAAGATATGACAGGATAATAAGTACTCGCCGGTGACAAGGCTCCAGCTATACCTTACACAAAACCAAAATAAGACTCCGAAAATAGAAGTGGCATGAGCCACGCAGGGCCCCGAGAGGAAAGGGGCTCACCAAACGGCCAGTGGAAGATGAAGGAGTGCTACGGCCGATGAACTGAAGTACTTGCTACGAATCCACCTACAATCATAACACGAATGTAGAGCCCCCGGCAAAAGGGACGCCAGTACACTAGAATTGTACTGGTATGTATAAACAAGCTTTGACCCAAGTAAACTCAAGCCATAGACAAGTAAGTCACGGTAATTGAAACAACAAACAAATACATAAAGAAATAACAA
>MU677108.1:21389-54165 GCA_026770625.1 Nicotiana glauca | reverse complement strand
AAAATAAACTAAACAAACTCAGGTCATCAATTATTAGAACAAAACAAATCAACACAGAAGAGATCAAACAATTTCTGATAAACACTCAATTCAAGCTATCATGAAGAGAAGGCAGTCAAAACAAAGAAATCTTACTTGTGAGACTCTAACGTTCTACCACTTCTGAACTTGAACTTCGACGACCCTGGGTGAGACTTGAGGTCTACTAATGATGGATTGGAAATGAGGGAGGTGAGGATAACACGTGATTGTGAATTTAACGGGATTTGGGGGAATTTTAGGGTTTTCGACCGGGATTTGATCCAAGATTCGAGCAGCTTGAGGGACATTTGAAGTAAAAGGTGTGTGGATTCGTGATGTAGGGGGAGAGGTGAACCCATGGTGTAAATTTGGTGATGATTGGGGATGGCGCTGCCGTGTGCGGAGGAGACTGAACTTAGGGTTTTACATATTCGAGCTGCTTGGGTGAGATTTGAAGAAAATTGAGCCCATATCGGAAATGAGGAGGAAGAGAAGGTGTTGTGGTGTATTTTTGAGGTCGTTTGGAGACTTTCCGCCGGTGGCGACGATTTTTGGCTGGCGGCGTTAGGTTAGGGTCTCTGAAGGCTTGTGAGAGAGATGAGACGAGGGGGGGGGAGGTATGGGTAATCCGACACTTATTTTTTAATAATTCCCCAGTTCTCAGCCGTTGGATCAAAGATCCTCGACGGCCAGGATGTAATAAAGATGAAACGGGGTCGTTTGAATTTGGGGGGTTGGCCGAGTTTGGACGTGGATTGGGCCGGTTCTGGGCTAAGAATAACGAATTAAAAGCAGCCCAATTAAGGCAGCTCCATTTTTAACGGTTTTCTTTTCTTTTTCCTTTTTCTTTTCTTTTTTTTCATTTTGTATTTATATTTTCTGATTTTGTTAAATGACAAAATTTTGAAAAATAAAGAATTAAACTGACTTCTAAAATCATATTACCCAATGTCCAAATACAATAATTCCTAATTTAAATTCAAACCAAGACAAATTAAAACTATAAATGCAAAAAGGAACCATTTTGGCTGTTTTCTTTGTTTTATTTTTTTTATTTAATCCTAAAATGTGAAATTAAATCCTAAATACAAATGCCAAGTATATTTTTATATTTTTTATTATTTAAAATGCACAAACAAAAATGCAAACAATCAACATAAAATGTCACAAAAATTCACAAAATTGCAAATAATGAAAGAGATCATTTTGTTTGAATTTTTGGGAATAGTTCATATAGGGCAAAAATCACGTGCTCATAGCTGCTCCTCTTTGCCCGGAAACATGAAGAGTTTTCGTGTAAAGATAAGTGAGCGGAAATGAGCGATTTTTGCCCGTTTGAATATTCCGCGCGAAGCATTTTTGCAAAAGTTGACTGCATCGTGCTTCGGAGGTTGCCTACATATCCTTGGCTAAAAAGAAATCAGGTCAGTATAGTTTAGGAATGTCTGGTAGCTGGGACTACCATAAAGCTGTGATTTCATTATTGTTGTTGCTACTGCTTACTAAACCTCCTTATTACACCGTCAAAATAAAAAGAAGCTACACTAGCTATGATCTATGAATTACAGAAATCCTATCTAAATCTTCAAACTTGATCTTGTTTTTTCTCGTTGCCTTGTTGTCTTGTGTTTTCTCGGTGAAATCCATTGTTGCAGCTTCAAATTGTAAACTGAGATGTTTTCCCTTCTTCAAACTGCTGAACTTGAATGTATTCCTCTGTTATACGGGCGGGCTCCCGACTTCAAAACTGGAAAATATATGCCTCTGTTCTTACGGGCGGGCTCCCGACTTCAAAACTTGAAAATAAATGCCTCTGTTCTACGGGCGGGCTCCCGACTTCGAAACTTGAAAATAAATGCCTCTGTTCTTACGGGCGGGCTCCCAACTTCGAAACTTGAAAATAAATGCCTTTGTTCTTACGGGCGGGCTTCCGACTTCAAAACTTGAAAATAAATGCCTCTGTTCTTACGGGCGGGCTCCCGACTTCAAAACTTGAAAATAAATTCCTCTATTCTTGCAGGCGGGCTCCCGACTTTGAAACTTGAAAATAAATGCCTCTGTTCTTATGGGCGGGCTCCCGACTTCGAAACTTGAAAATAAATGCCTCTGTTTTTGCGGGCGGGCACCCGACTTTGAAAAAAATAAATGCCTCTGTTCTTGCGGGCGGGATCCCGACTTCAAAACTTGAAAATAAATGCCTCTATTCTTACGGGCGGGCTCCCGACTTCAAAACTTGAAAATAAATGCCTCTGTTCTTACGGGCGGGCTCCCGACTTCAAAACTTAAAAATGAATGCCTCTATTCTTACGGGCGGGCTCCCAACTTCAAAACTTGAAAATAAATTCCTCTGTTCTTACGGGCGGTCTCCCGACTTCAAAACTTGAAAATAAATGCCTCTGTTCTACGGGCGAGCTCCCGACTGCTCATACTTGAATTGTATGCCTCTGTTCTCCAGGCGGGCTCCTGATTTCAACAAAACAGACAAAACAAAGAAAATTTTCTACCCCAGTTTGGGTGCTGGGTACATGGGTGAGTGTTAACTGAATCATTATACCAACTGTTACTATGAATTTGAAAGCTAAATCCTATTATCCAGGTAGGTCCTGAACACTCCTAATTGAATCTTATCCTAAACATGCAAACTTTGACACCAACTTATATTCTCCTATGCTATTCATGCTTATCTTGTATTTTGATCAATCCCCACTTTACAGTCAAACCTGATTAATGCTTGTTTTCCCCTTACGGAGAGTTCCTCCAAAACAACCGAATTTTCTGCCCCTTTTTCAATCAAAGAAAATTTTGTCAGTTTAAAACGGTGGTTAGTTGATTGCATTCTTGCTGAAAATCCTTCCACTGCATTGTTTTGCTTTGACCGGCTTCCCCGAACTGGCCCTGAACCGCTTGACTTTCTGACTGACTTTCGAATCCCCTGACCTTTGACAACCCGAGTGTTCTGAACCCATGTTGTTGTTTCATACCTCTGACCCCTTTATCCGAACCTTTGCATTTCCCACGACATTTCCCAATCATTCCACCGATGAAACTTCCGGTGATTCCCTGTATTCCCCCTTACATCATGTTGTCTTTGACATGCTCTGACCATGTTGTGCTTTACAATTTTAAGAAGCTGGTGGTGAGCTTTGAAATCCTTTTCCATTTGCTTTGAACAAGACTAACATCGAAATATCTTAGACAGATAACACCCCAAAAGAAATTAAATGCAATGATTTTATGAGTTAAGGATAAGAAGAATCCGAAACCGGATGACTGCTAAAAAGAGAAGGAAAAGAAACTTATTTGACCGGAACAACTGGTACCAATGGTCATGACATGCATTTCGGACTAATTGGCCCAATGTGTTCAACCAATCAACTTCCACCTACCATACCTTGATGTCTCGGAATTTCCTACAGTGCCTGCGAAGGTTTTCACCAATAAGACTCTCTCATTTTTATCTTTCCTGCTTGAACCAGAGTGTTGCCCCTGTCATGAATTATTTTTACTTGCTTGACTTGGTATTTCTCGAAGACTGATCGGAAGGTCTTTCTTTGGACCGTAACAGGGGCTTTTGGATGGGTTAGAACGAAAGGGTATAAAAGTCTAAAAAATAATTCAAATGGGTTAAAATTACAACTTTCGGAATCCGATTTTTTACAACAACCACAACTTCTGCCCCAGTTTCTTTCTTGGGGACTTTTGGATTTTTATTTTGGTATGACTGAACCTTAAATGGAGGCTGCCTACGTACCCTTTCGGGATCAAGTCAAACGTAGTTCATGTCATATGAACTACTTTTCTCTTCTTTTCTTTTCTGCTTTTCTGTTTTTCTTTTCATTTCTTTTTCCATTTTTCTTTTCTTTTCCTTTCTTTCTTTCTTTTCTTCTTTCTCTCTTTTTTTTCTTTTCTTTTTCTTCATTTTCTTCTTCACTTACTTATTCTCCGCACTTGCGTTTCTAAATTATGCCATTGATTTCGAGAGAGGGTTATGAAAGAAAATAAACAAGGATCAAAGGGGGTGATAAGGGATAGAGTGTTTAGATAGTAGAACAAAACGCCTTCATCATTTTAATCTTCAAAATATGCTAAATACAAACAAGTACAATCAAATAAAGAAATTATACGTAGTATCTCTTGACTGCATCGGAATTGACAACCATTTCTACACATTTTCTTTCCACATCTGTTAGATATAATGCACATTAGACAACACTCTGGTTACAACAAATGGCCTCTGCCAGTTTGGGGCGAACTTTTCTTTTGCTCCAGCCCAATGAGGCAAAATACGTCTCAGCACTAACTGTCCCACTTCAAACTTCCTCGGGTGCACTTTCTTATTGTACGCACTTGCCATTCTTTGTTGGTACAATTGTCCATGACACACTGATGCCAATCTTTTCTCATCGATCAAACTCAACTGTTCCAGTCGGGTTTTCATCCATTCATCATCATCATGTTCCAATTTGTTATCACACTCAATTTCCTGTATTATTACTTCAGAATTAGACCAGCTTTTTAGACTGGGCCGAGGATTCCTCATGCATGTCATGTCATTGATATCAGCATAAAAGGAATTGTACAGAAAGGAAAAGAAAACTGAGACAAAATTAGGAATGAAGAAAGACAATTGCATTTCATTGAAGATAACAAGGCTTTAACACATCTAATTGGACAGAACATAATATCTGAATTACAAACCCTGGAATAATCCAGACAACAAAAGAAGATCCAAACCCACTACCAAGACTCCCTCCGAGTAAGAAGAGGAGTAGCTTCCCAATTGTTGATTTTCGCGCGTGGTCCGACGAACTGCACATTTGCCTTGCCTGACCCTTCCTCTGCTTCAACCATGTTAACCTCGGTGAACAACATTTCTTTGACTTCCTTTCCCTTATATGTCATCACCACCTGTTCATAACTCCAAGGAATAGTTTTGTTATAGGTCACTGGCAACTGAGTTGGTGGCTTTATGATAACAGGCTCTATGCGAGCTCCCTTCACAACCACCACAGGTTTGTTTGCTACCCCTTGTACCACCACTTTGACCGGCTCTAGTTTTATTGCAACAGTGCTTGATGACCCTTTCTCGGCTTCCACAATGGGCTTACTGTCCACCCATTTCAACTGAACCACTGTCTTCCCACTAGTCGCTTTTCCCTTTAAACTGGCTTCACTAGCACGGATCACCATGACTGTGTGCGAAAGGTTTCTTGGGCTTCCCCCCCCCCTTGTGTACCAATAAAATCATGTGGGCCTCATGGTGGGCAATGAATTCTGGTTAATGTTTGGTGCCTCCGGGGCCTGAACTTCAATCCGGTGAGTGTCAATGAGCTCTTGCACAACAATCTTCAATTTCCAACACTTTTCTGTATCATGTCCGGGGGGCCCCGAACAATATTCACAGCTTACTGAATGGTCCAGATTTTGAGGAAGGGGATTTGGCATTTTGGGCTCAATTGGATTCAACAGGCCTAGCTGCCTCAATTTGTGAAAAAGACTGATATATGATTCTCCCAGTAGAGTGAAAGTCTTTTGCTTTTGTAATATTTCATCTTTGAAGGCTTGATTTGGTCGGCGACCCGCTCCGAGGGGGTTTCTGTAGGCTCTTGGGGGTGGATATGTGTTTGTGGAGCTAGGCATGGATTTTGGGGAGCCTGTGCACGCCATTGCGCGTGAGCCGGAGGCTGGGTATAAGTTTGAGCATGGTGGACGGAAAAATATGAGTCTGGTGGTGGGTAATAGTGTTGTGGAGGGATATATGGAGTGTAAGGGTAATTTGGGTGGTGGGTTCAGGGTTGGTTATAGGGTGGCGGGTCTCTAGATCTGGACCACGCTCCGGACTCAACAGTTGCAAACCTCTTCTTTCTTCTTTTTCCCGAGCACGCCCCCAGTGCCGCTTTGGATAGCCTGGGTGGTTGCTTTGATCGCTGAATAGCTCATGATTTTATTGGTCTTAAGTCCTTCCTCGACCATACTTCTCATCTTCACAACTTCATTAAAAGACTTGCCAATTGTTACTACCAAGTGACCAAAGTAAGTCGGCTCCAAAGCCTGCAAAAAGTAATCAACCATCTCGCTTTCTTTCATCGGAGGGTCGACCCTTGTGGCCTGTTCTCTCCAGCGGAACCCATACTCCCTGAAGCTTTCCCCGAGTTTCTTCTCAAGTTTTATTAGTGACAGGCGATCTGGAACAATTTCTAGATTGTACTGAAAATGGTAGGCGAACGCTTGTGCCAAGTCATCCCAGGTGTACCACCTACCATGGTCCTATCGTGTATACCACTCCAAAGCAGACCCACTCAGACTCTGGCTGAAATACGCCATCAGTAACTTATCTTTTCCATGTGCCCCTACCATTTTGCTGTAGAATCCCCTCAGGTGGGCTACCAGGTCACCATGCCCGTCATACAAATCGAACTTAGGCATTTTGAACCCTACTGGTAACTGAACATCCGGGAACAAACACAAATCCTTATAGGCCACACTGACTTGGCCACCCAATCTTTGCATGTTCCTGAAGGATTGCTCCAGGCTTTTTACCTTTCGAGACATCTCTTCCTGCTCCGGGTTCTCAAGCGGCTTCTCAGTTTCCGCCGGGAGCTCAAAGTGAGGGATGTAGGAATATGGCTCAGGAGCTTTAAAGGTAGGCTCAGAAGGGTAGTATTGGCTGTCATGAGCCCGAAACAGTGGCTCACTAGAAGATCTTTACAGTGTGGCAGGTGGAGGCACCACAAAGACATGGGTGATTGGTAGAGGAGGATTTTGTTTGGGTGGTGGAGCTTGGGGAGGGTAGGAGGTGGTGCCATAGCTCTGTTGATAGAACGGGAAAGATGGAGATGAATTCACAGTAAGAGGCTCCTGAGACTGAGCCAAAGGTAGGATATAGGCTGGATTGGCAGGATAAATTGGCGTCGGCTGACCCTTAGACCAACCCTGATGCATTTCAGCCATTTGCTGCCTCAACTTATACATTTCTTCCCTCATTGCATTAACATCCATCACCTCTACCTCTTTTGCCGGGTCCACAATACTGGTATCTGATTCCTAGCCTGTCATGTTTAGTTTGTCTTTTGAACGAGTGTTGTAAGAATGGGTTGCCAGAATGCCAATCAACTAACCACCTGTCTGGATTCAATGTCAACAACAACTTGGTTAGTGGTTAGGGAATTTAACAGATTCGATAACCACATGTTTGGGGAATGAATGCACCTAAGCATTTAACGGATTCTATTATGCATTTGCTCGACTGCTTGCGTCATCCCGGCTTTCCTTATTTCCGATTGCAAACTTTCTCTTTCTTTTTCTTCCTTTTCTTTTTTCTTCTCTTCTTTTTTTTACTCTTGCCTTTGTTTCCTTTTTTGTTCTTATTCTCTCACTCCCTCTTGTTTTACCGATGTTTCTTTCATTTAGTTTCTTATTTTCTCTTTGTTTTTCTTTCCTCTCTTGTTTTTCACCTCTTTCTTTTCGTTCTTTTTCTTGTTTTTCTTCCTTTTTTTTCTTTTCATTTAGTTACGGTCGAATCCTATGGAGATTACCTATGTATCATGACCCTGCATGAATCAGACCAAGCGCAGTTCTTGAAAATAAAATGCAAAATGGAAGCAAAACTTTTTGGAATTTTTGATTTTTCATAACAAACAAACTTTGATTACAATGGTTTAAAAACTGACAAACTTAAACAAAACTAACAGACTCTGACGAAAAGACGAAATACAGATTCGAAAATCAAACAACCCACATACTCTGATAAAAAGAAATACAAACTCAAGAACCAACTGACAAATTCTTTCCCCTATATGCCAATTTTAACCAAATGGATATTTTTGCAAACGTGGCCCCTTCCCAATTTCACATGAATTTTGAGGCCGAGGAGGATTATTTTATGACACTTCACAAACTTGTCTGTTTTTTTACGAAAATTGCCTTTCGACAA
Organism: Nicotiana glauca; assembly: GCA_026770625.1. NCBI lineage: Eukaryota > Viridiplantae > Streptophyta > Magnoliopsida > Solanales > Solanaceae > Nicotiana > Nicotiana glauca. The sequence continues at coordinate 46,211 of MU677108.1, read as the reverse complement.
TTGAAAGATACTCTAAGGCTATCTTGGCAAGAACGGTTTAAGACGTCACCGAAGCTGGATCGACTTAGTTTGCCCAAAATCCCAACGGTATTCACTTGACCAATGACTCTTTTTCTTGTTTTTCAAATTAAAATAAAAGACCTGGTTTTGCAAACACGGCCTTTCAGCACCTCGGGGACGAAGATTTTAAGGCTGCATTGGCTAACCGGCCAAAATCCTGAAAAATGACCAAAGGTGGCTATTCTCGCAAAAGCAACCTTCCGGCGTCCTTTCGGGGACATTCGGCTTATTCTGACAAGAATGGCCTCACCTGACTTATTCATGACAAAATTAAAACTTTGACATTTTTGGCTATTTTTGCAAAGGGGAGGTTGGACCCGATGGGGGTTGCCTACGTATCCCACACCCTGTGAGAATCAAACTGGCATAGTTCGGGCAAATAAAACTAACTATTTTTGAAAACCCGACTCCTTTTCGTTGGCAAATGCACTAGACTCTGTTATATATTCTCTTTTTTTTTTAGTGACACATAAAACAAACTATTTTGAAAATAAACTCTTTTTGTTTTTCTTTTTCATTGGTAAATAAAAACACTTTTCTTTTTCATTCATTTTTCTCAAAATTCCGGCCGAATTTCGGCACTATTTGGCCAGTGGTTTTTATCTAAAATAGGTAATTAACTCTCTACACTACTATTTCTCTCTTTTTTTAAAAATTTTTCCAAATATTCAAAAGCTGGTCAGCATGCAAGTCCGGGATAAATAAATGTACACGCAACACGTAATATGCATCAGGATGGTCTTTCTCATTTCAGGTTACCTGTCCTAGACGGACCCAACCCCTGTATTGAGTCCCCTAAGTCATATGCACGTGATGCAAATAAGCGTTCCTACTAGGGATCCGGCATGAAGTCAATTTATTCTAGGTTCAAAACCAGGGTATGTGTTCTAGACTGTGTACCCGAGCGGACAACTCGAGTCGAGGAGGGGGATACGTACCGGGAATCAAAAGGCCATCCGGCTTAGTAACTTGTCCGGCCTCTTTCTTATTTTAGGGTATGACACTAATAGAATAGGGAGTCTCAACCAGCAAGCACATCCCCGGAGGTGAGAAGAGAAGGGTTTCGTCACAGTTTATATACATTCCAGATAATATCAAAGCGGTAAAGCATTTAGCACATTCAGCATGAAACATGTAGGAAAATCAGATAAAGCCAAAGCAGAGTCGCCAGCACCTCCCATTTATCTACACCCGCAAGGGTGTAAAGGAGGTTTTCCAATTAAAGGACAATCGAGACGAGATTTATTTATTAAAGATTCAGAGTCGCCACTTGGGAGATTAATGGTGTCCCAAGTCACCGATTGAATCCCGAATCGAGGAAATTATTGACTCTGTTTAATAGTCCGCGATCCAGAAATCCGAGTAAGGAATTCTGTTAAGGTGTTAGGCATTCCCGGGTTCCGTGGTTCTAGCACGGTCGATCAACTGTCATATTTGGCTTATTTATCTGATTTTAATACATGTTTTAACCTATATGCTTTTTAACTTTAAACCGCTTTTATTATTACTTTTAAAGAGAATTGCAACGTCGTAAAAATACGTCTCGAACCACGTCACATAAATGCACCCGTGGTTTTTGACACATTTCGACTTCGTTAGGATTTGGATTTGGGTCACTAACTAAGCTGTGATGGAGTACTGAAATTAACTACACTTCAATAGAGAATTCAACATATGAACCACGTCAATAGAGCATTCAACATAAGAACAATAAGCATCACTACATTCCATTTCCAAAAATTCGCGAGTTACAGGACATGTACCTGGAAATACAATAGAAGTGGAGGAGAAGAAGTCAGCTAAGAAAATAACGAGCAACAACAATAAAAAACGACCAGCAGTGTTGAACAGAAGGAAGCAGATGATCAAAAACAGTCTAGAAATAGATTCAACAATCCAGAAATGTTTGAAATCAACCACAACTAACAGATCAACCCAAAACCAGCTTGAATAAGCCCAAATGACCTTGAAAGTGAACCTAGAAACTTTTATATCTTCAACAAACCAGAATTCAACTCGAACAAGCCAAATTCAACTCACACTTAACCCAGAAACTTTTAAACACTTCAATCAATAAGAAAACAATTGCTAAAGCCGGGAATTAGCCTAGGAAACTCAATGTAACAGTGTTTTTGTATTATTTTTTTACTGTATTTTTGTTTGTTTTTGGATTTTTTGCAGAAATTAAGATCTAAAAGAAGGTTTGAACTATAAGAGTTCAGAGATTTTGAACTTCCTTGGATTTGAAATTCAAATTGAAGTTCGGATTTGCAGGAATGGTTTTTAAGGGGAATTTTTGAGGTTCAAAACATGTTCCTAAGGCATTAGTCATGCCTTTTTATAGGCAAAATGAGGGACAGCCTTCAGATTTCAGTTTTAGCCTTTAGTCCCTCAATTATTTTCAGATTTTGACTAACTAGTCCCCTAACTTACTGACTTGTTGCCTAAGTTATTACCCTATTTTTGTGAATTCAACTTAGAATCCCTTCTACAAAGCACTAGGGAGTTCCATTTCAGTTATTAAAAGATTCTCTTGTCTAAAATGCCTAACTTACTCTTTATCTAATATGAAATTTACCCCAAACTGACCCAACCCTTCACCTTAGTTAATAACCATGGTTAATTATTCCATGGAAATAAAATTCAACTCAGTCTAGACAATTCCTGAAGTTAAACTAATTACTCTGACCAATTAAACAAAAAATGGAAACAAATTCAACCAAATTGTTAATCCCAACTAAGTTCATCCACTGCACAAATCAACCATTCGAGGAAATTGAACTATAGTCTAATTACCAGTAACCAAAACCGAATCATACCAACAGAACAAAAATTAAACCAAGAATAAAGCCTAAAGTAAAACAGAATCACTTAATCATGAATAATCATCAGTCATGTGAGAGAGGACCTTACTGACTGAAACAAAAATCAAAAGAAAACTTAAACCTAAAACCTATAACACTGACTATGGATTAATCAACGATAACTATGATAAAATAAACTAAACAAACTCAGGTCATCAATTGTTAGAACAAAACAAATCAACATAGAAGAGATCAAACAATTTCTGATAAACACTCAATTCAAGCTATCATGAAGAGAAGGCAGTCAAAACAAAGAAATCTTACTTGTGAGACTCTAAGGTTCTACCACTTATGAACTTGAACTTCGATGACCCTAGGTGAGACTTGAGGTCTACTAATGACAGATTGGAAATGAGGGAGGTGAGGATAACACGTGATTGTGAATTTAACGGGGTTTGGGGGAATTTTAGGGTTTTGGACCGGGATTTGATCCAAGATTCGAGCAGCTTGAGGGACATTTAAAGTAAAAGGGGTGTGGGTTCGTGATGTAGGGGGGAGGTGAACCCATGGTATAAATTTGGTGATGATTGAGGACGGCGCTGCCGTGTGCGGCGGAGACTGAACTTAGGGTTTTACAGATTCGAGCTGCTTGGGTGAGAATTGAAGAAAATTGAGCCCATATCGGAAATAAGGAGGAAGAGAAGGTGTTGTGGTGTATTTTTGAGGTCGTTTGGAGACTTACCGCCGGCGGCGGCGTTAGGTTAGGGTCTCTGAAGGCTTGTGAGAGAGACGAGACGGGGGGGGGGGTATGGGTAATCCGGCACTTATGTATTAACAATTCCCCAGTTCTCAGCCGTTGGATCAAAGATCCTCGACGGCCAGGATCTAATGAAGATGAAACGGGGTCGTTTGGTTTTGGGAGGCAGGCCGGGTTTGGACGTGGATTGGGCCGGTTCTGGGCTAAGAATAACGAATTAAAAGCAACCCAATTAAGGCAGTCCCATTTTTAATGGTTTTCTTTTCTTTTTCCTTTTTCTTCTTTTTTTTTTCTTTTTTTTTCATTTTGTATTTATATTTTCTGATTTTATTAAATGCCAAAATTTGGAAAATAAAGAATTAAACTGACTTCTAAAATCATATTACCCAATGTCCAAATACAATAATTCCTAATTTAAATACAAACCAAGACAAATTAAAACTATAAATACAAAAAGGAATCGTTTTGGCTGTTTTCTTTGTTTTATTTACTTTTATTTAATCCTAAAATATAAAATTAAATCCTTAATGCAAATTCCAAGTATATTTTTCATTAATTAAAATGAAAATGTCACAAAAATCCACAAAATTACAAATAATGAAAGAAATTATTTTGTTTGAATTTCTGTGAATAGTTCATATAGGGCAAAAATCATGTGCTCACACGTATTGCAGTTTGCTAAGATTTTTTGTTGTTATCAGTTCAAGTGCATTAAATGTCTTATTCCACTATTTCTGTGATCCTTTATGTTGACATTTTCCTTTTATCGTGTTACTTGTTATTATTGAACCAAGGTGTCCTTGCGCAACGTTATGTCTTGAATTTATGCCTTAATTGCTACATGTTTATATGACTTAATTGCTACGTATTACTACATGTTCATATGACTTAATTGCTACGTGACATTTAACATATTAATTACTAAACTGCCTAATTGCCCCCTTATAATCCGTAATTAATTGCTATTTGTCATTATTTTTCCTTAGTGAATCATAAATTTTGTGTACTTGTTGTCTTATGAACTCGTATTAATTGTTGCGTTTGTTAGAGAAACTTTTCTTTTGGAGGAAGTGTTGATTTAATGAAATGGGAGCGGGTGGTACGCCTACCACAAGTGATATTGAAATGGGAGCGGGTGGTATGCCTACCACGAGTGGTAATGAAATGGGAGCGGGTGGTACACCTACCACGAGATATTGAAAAATGGGATCGGATTGCACGCCTGCAACAAGATGAGTTGAATATGAAAGTTGCCTTATCTCTTCATTTACTGCTAGAAGTTAAATTGTAAATGTACGCTTCATTATTTCTGAAATTCTATATCTAACTATTGCCCCTGAAGCATGCTCCTTTCCCCAACTTAAATTGTTGTTTTATTGCTACGTCTCCATTGTACTTGTATATACATCTGCACATGTTTATTTGGTTTTCTGGTCATAGCCTCGTCACTACTTCGTCGGGGTTAGGCTAGGCACTTTACCAACACATGGTATCGGTTGAGATGATACTACACTCTATGCTATTTTGCACAGATCCAGGCTTCGGACAGCAGCATCAGTAGTGTGGGAGCAGGCTTTCAGTCCAGCGAGACCCGAGGTATCCTTGCAGGCGTTCGCAGGCCCTGGCGTCTCCTTTCATCTATATTCCTGTTTCTTTCATGTATTTCTGAGACAGTGTCGAGTTTATTTCTTTCAGACCTTGTGTGTAATATTATTAGACCGTCTGTAAAACTGTGACACCAGTCTTGGATAGAGGCTTTTGTTGAGATTTTTCGCATTTTCATTCAGTTTTCTATAATATTGAGACTTCCGCTTATTATTTATTTTTTTTGCTTTTGTATTATTGCCGATAATTGTTAAAAGGAATTATGTTATTAATGAAAAATTAATTAAATTTGGCTTGCCTAGCTCTCATTAGTAGGTGCCATCTCGACTTTCGAGGGTGGGAAATTCGGATCGTGACACCGCTAGTACCTGGGCTTTCATTACCGTGCGAGTGACGTAAACTATGTCAAGTTCAGTGAGCATGATCTGCCATTTTTCTAACCTTCCCGTGGGCATTCGTTTCTGGAATATGTATTTGAAAGGAACCAACTTGGTTATGAGGTAAGTGGTGTAGACTTGCAGATAATGCCTCAACTTCTGAGCTACCCAGGTTAAAGCACAGCAGGTTCTTTCCAACAAAGTACACTTAGCTTCATAACTGGTAAAATTTTTACTCAAATAGTAAATTGTCTGCTCTTTCTTTCCAGTCACATCATGTTGCCCGAGAACACAGCCAAAAGAATTTTCCAAGACTGTCAAATACAAGAATAGAGGCCTCTCTGGTTCAGGGGGGACCATGAATAGTGGATTGGACAAGTATTCTTTGATTTTATCAAAAGCTTCTTGACATTTATCTGTCCATTTGATTGCCGCATCTTTCTTCAGCAATTTGAATATGGGTTCACACGTGGATGTCAATTGAGCAATGAACCGACTGATATAGTTCAATCTGCCTAACAAGCTCATCACAACTTTATTGGTTCTCGGAGGAGGCAAATCCCGAATAGACTTTATCTTTGTTGGATATAACTCAATACCTCTCCAGCTGACTATAAAGCCCAAAAGCTCGCCCGATGGGACCCCAAATGCACATTTGGCTGAGTTCAACTTCAAATCATCTTTGCGCAAACATTCAAAGACTATCCTCAAATCCCGAACAAGGTCATCCAGGGTTTTGGATTTGATGATCACATTGTCCACACATACCTCTATCTCTTGGTGCATCATATCATGAAAAATGGCAGTCATGGCCCTCATGTAGGTTGCCCCGGCATTCTTCAGACCAAACGACATGAATCTGTAACAGTATGTACCCCAAGGTGTGGTAAACGCTGTCTTTTCTGCATCTTCTTCATCCATCAACACCTGGTGATATCCTGCGTAACAATCCACGAAGGACTGTATATCATGTTTGGCGCAGTTATCAACAAGGATATGTTTGGCAAAGGGAAGTTATCTTTAGGACTTGCTTTGTTTAGATCTCTGTAATCCACACACACTCGGGTCTTCCCGTCTTTCTTTGGCACTGGAACTACATTGGCTAGCCATGTAGTATACCGAACTACTCGGATCACCCCTGCTTTCAACTGTTTCGTGACTTCTTCTTTGATCTTGTCACTAACATCACTTTTAAACTTTCTTTGCTTTTGATGGACAGGGGGTAATCAGGGTAGGTTGACAACTTATGAACCACCAAATTAACACTTAGTCCTGGCATGTCATCATATGACCAAGCAAACACATCTTTGAACTCAAACAAGAGTTGGATTAATGCATCCCGGGCTTTTCCATCTGTGTGAATTCTTATATTGGTTTCCCTGATTTCTTCAGAATATCCCAAATTAACCGGCTCAGTTTCATCTAAGTTTGGCTTAATTTTATTCTCAAATTGCTCCAATTCTTGATTTATTTCCCTAAAAGCCACTTCTTCATCGTATTCCGGTTCTTGGTTCATTATTTCACAGTTAGATAGCGTGTTTGGATCTAGGCATGAAGTCCGCAAGCATGTCATATTATTTAAAGCCACATTATTAGAACTGAAAGAAGAAATACGAAAAATAACAAAATCAGAAGTAATAAAGAAAGATGGACGATGAAATATTGATTTCATTTCATTCAATTTGGAAGATAACAGGGTTTACATTGGAAATTAAAAGACATGAAACTAAAGAAAACATCCTAGTTACACCCTGGAAAAACTCGTGATGAAGAAAAGGTGGCAGGACAAGTCTACCGGAACTCCCGCCTAATTGGGAATGGCATAGCCTTCTAATTTTGCAGTTTTGCCTCAGGTCCCATGTATAGCACCTCAGCGGTGCTTGAGCCTTCCCCTGGCTGGACCATGTGGGTTTCATACAATACCTTCCTTATTGCCCCACATATCTCTTCAATTTCTTCGACCGTAAATGCCTCATCTTCTTCTTCCTCATAGTATTTGGGCTTGACAAATATTCTATACAGATGCAGCACTGACTGAGGCAAGACCTAACCATCATTTTTTTTACCATCCGCCCATTTTATATCAGTCGGTGTGGGTCGGAAACTTACCCTAAAGAAATTTTCACTGGCAGTCCAGGTGATAGGTTTAGCTATTCCTTGCAATGATTTCCCGAGCCCCTTCCCAGGTGTGAAGCCATACCTGATCATTTCCTTGGCAACCATGATTGATGCATTCGAAAGGAAGGGTTGAGGGAAAGGGTTTCCTTCTTCGCACTGGTCTGCGACCATGATCTCAAAAGCCTGATAGACTATGTGTTCACTCCCCTCTCTTGCTTTAAGACACATGACTGATGGGTCCCGATAAATCGCTTGCTCATCTTCCCCATGGACCACAATTTCTTGATCCTCATGCTCGAACTTCACTATCAGGTGAAGAGTAGAAGGTACAGCCCCCGCTGCATGAATCCACGGCCTCCCCAAAAGAAAGTTGAAAGAAGTGTCCATGTCCAAAACCTTGAAGGTTACTTCGAAGTCTACTGGGCCGATAGTTAGGATCAGATAAATCTCTCCTATTGTGTCCCTTTTTATGCCATCAAAAGGACGTACACAGATATTGTTGGGTCAGATTCTCTCAGTACCGATTTCCATACATTATAGGGTTGAGAGTGGGCAAATATCTACCCCAGAACCACCGTCCAACATGACCATTTTCACATAGTTCCCTTCGCATTTGATTGTCAGGTGAAGGGCTTTGTTGTATGCGGCCCCTTCTGGGGGCAAACATTTTTGCTGAAGGAGATTTGGTTGACTACAAAAATCTTTCTTCCATTCTCTCCAACTGTTCTACAGTGGTTTCAACGGGCACATATGCTTCGTTAAGAGTCTTGATCAATACCTTTTTATGTTCAGTGGAGTTAATCAACAGAGATAACAGAGAGACTTGTGCGGGAGACTTTCGAATCTGGTCGATTATCTCATAATCTACCATTTTCATTTTTTGAAAGAACACCTCTGCTTCTTCGTCACTCACAGGCTTCTTAGGTGGGAAGCGCTTTCTTGTGGCATTGTTCACCTCTTCCAAATTGAAATACTTCTCAGCCGGGTTATTTTCTTGAATTTCTCCCGAGATTTATTTCCCTTTGTAAGTCACCACTGATTTGTTGTAGTTCCAGGGTATGGCGGTAGGATCTGTCATGGGCTTTTATGGAGCGCGGCCAATAACCACGGGCTCATTCAGCCTTGGCGGAATTATTGGCCCCCGCATCACGTAGGTCCCCTTGGGTACATACATTTGGATCCCTTGTTTAGATCAAACCTTCTAGGAGGACTCAATGACATCTATTCTTTCTTTCGGCCTCGAGGAATATAGAGGACGACATCTTTTGAAGGCGCTGCCCCAATTTCGATTTTCGTTTTCTTTTTAGTATTCTGAGGGGCGAGCTTACTCTTCTTCTCCCCTTTGTCCTATTTTGTGGAAGCTTTCGGCTTTTTTTCCACATTGACTATGGCAATGGTGGCTTTTAGAGCTGGGTCAAACTCTCTATATTCACAATTCATTCCAATAACCGGCCCGTTGTTGTTAGTCGGTAACAGATTGTTAGTTAATTAGGAACGTCTTCGTCCTTTAGCACTATTCTCTTTTGTTCTATCAAATTTTCCACAACGCTCTTCAGGGTCCAACGGTTATTTGTATCATGCCCTTCTACCCCTGAGTGGTAAGCACATCGAGTACCGGCTCTGTAAGAGGGCAACGCTGGGTTCTGCCTGGTTTGGGGTACAGGCTGCAACAAACCCATCTGGACAAGTTTGGGAAAAAGGCTGGAATATTACTCACCAATGGGTGTGAAGTTTGGCATCCTGGGTGGTTCCCGGGCACGAAAGTTGTTCTGTGGAGGTCGGGGATTATATTGAGCTTGGTGAAGAGGTTGATTTCTGGGAAATGGAGTTCGGTTTTGATTGAATTATTGTTGCAGCCTAACGTAGGGTTGTGCATTCATCACTGCGAATGGCTGACAAACCATAGCATAGGCCGCATCTTGATGGGGGTGATAGTGTTGTGGGGTATCTGTAGTAAAGTAAGCTTTAGGTGGACGGGGTTTTCTTACACTCGAAGTCGCCATTGCCGACTCTTCCTTCTTCTTTCAGTTTTCTATTCCTCCAGACCCACCTTGGATTTCTTGGGAGGTAGCCCTTATAGCAGACTGACTTAAGATTCGCCCTATTTTCAACCAATTTTCAACCATTTCACCGATTTTGATGGCTTCAGCAAACGGCTTTCCCATTGCAGACATCATGTTTTGATAATTATCAGCCTCTTGGGCTTGAAAGAAGACACTGACCATCTCTGTTTTGTCCATAGGAGGCTTGACCCTGGCCGCTTGTTCGCTCCATTGACAGCATACTCTCGGAAGCTCTCCAATGAATTCTTCTTTAGATTTGACAATGAATTCTTGTTAGGGGCAATGTCGATGTTATATTGAAACTGCCTGACAAAGTCCCGAGCCAGGTCGTCCCAGATATGCCAACGAGATATATCCTGATCCATATACCATTCAGAAGCAATGCCGATCAAACTTTATCCAAAGTAAGCCATGAGTAACTCTTCTTTTTCGCCCGCTCCCCGCAGTTGATTGCAGTACCTTTTGAGGTGAGCAATGGGATGCCCATGCCCATCATATTTTTCAAACTTTGGGGTTTTGAAACCCGAGGGTAGATGTACGTTTGGGAACATTCACAGGTCAGCATAAGATACGCTCTTTTCCCCACTCAGACCCTATATATTTTTGAGACTTTGCTCTATGCTTCTCATCTTTCTGGTAATCTACTCTTGTTCAGGGGTTTTTGCAGTTTTCTCCTGTCCTGCGGTAAACTCATACTGAGGCGGCTGAGGGTAAGCATTGGTAGTAAACTGGGCAGGTTCCAGAGGGAAAGATGGTGCTTGAAAGATGAAGGATGATTGGTCGAAGCTAGGCTTGGGTAGAGTGAGTTGTGCTGTAGCAGAACAAGGTGGCGCGTTGAATATATTTGAGCCCGCACCTAACATTAACACCTGGGGGCGAGCCTCAGAAGGTATTCCGGCAAAGTGGGTTGAAATGGTAGGTTATCCCAGTGGGGTATTTGGATAAATTATGGGGACATTGGTGGTTCCAACCGTCCTGGGAAGTATCTCGGGGAATCCGGATATTGCACTTGGAGGTTCTCTGCCGTTGGCCTAGGCGTCCCACATTTCCATCATGCGGAGACGTAAAATTATGTTTTCCACTGCAACGGCCGATTCCGAAGTTGGGATGACCGAAATCGGGCTATCATCGGGGATAGGAACCATTGGTAGATGACCCTCATATGACATTTCAATGCTTCCCTTTGACCTTGTGAAGTAAGGATGTGAAGCCAGAATACCACAAAACCAACAACCTTACTATAGAGCCTTGACTTGGATCACAGCAACAAAACGGTTAGTTTGAAACAAATAACACATAGGTAATCGCACGTTGGGGGTGTGATGCACCTATACAGTTAAATGTATTTCTACATGTTTGCAGCGGTTGCATGTTTTATCCCGACTTTACTTATTATTCCCAATTTTTCTTCTTCTTTTTTTCTTCTTTTTTTTCCGCTTTCAAACTTCCACTCTTTCCTTTTCATCTCTTTTTCTTGCCTTCTTTTTCTCTTTTGTTTTTCCTCTCTCATTTTCTTTTGATTTTTCTTCTCTCACTTTTTTTTTCTTTTCCTTATTGGAATTATTCACAAAATTATGACCGGATCCGATGAGGATTGCCTACGTATCACGACGCCACGTGAATCAGATCATTACGTAGTTCAAAGATTGAGAATATAGTAAATAGCTAACTTTTTTTTTATTTGTAATTTTTGAAAGAAATGATTTAAAAGAAGAAAGGAAATATATTTTTTTTTATTTTTTTATTTGATTTGTGTTTTTCTTTTTTGAAAGAAAAACTTCTAAAAAAATTTATTTGCTTTTGATTTGAACTTTGGAAATTTTAGAAGTAAAAAGAAAATATTTTTTTGGTTGAATTTTTATATGTTTTCTCTTTTTCTAAACAAGAAAGAAAATATTTTTTGGATTTTGGATGTTGTCTCTTAATTTTCGAAAGAGGGACTTTTAAGAAAATGTTTTGGATTTATGAGTTTTTGTTTATTTACAAAAGTACTTCTAAAGAAAAGCAAAAAATAGTTTTTTGGACTTTAACTTTTTAAACAATTCTTTTTGACATCTACGAAAGAAAGACTTTTAAACAAGGAAAAGAATTTATTTATCATTTATTCTTTCTTTTTTTTTTTGATTTTTTTTTATTTTGCATTTTTGAAAAATAAATATTTCAAAATAAAGGAAACTTGTATTTTGGATTTTGACTTTGATTGATTTTGTTTTTTTCTTTTTATTTCTTTTTCCGTATGAAAGATTTCAGAAAGAAGGAAACTTTTTTTTTTTGAGTTAAAATTTTTTTTTAAAAATTTTCTAAGGAAAGATTTCTAAATAAAGAACTAAAAAGAAAATATTTTTGGATTCTTTTTTTTTTTGCAAATTGGGGCCGGAACCGATGAGGTTTGTCTACGTATCTCACATCCGGTGAGAATCAGACCCGCGTAGTTCTCCAGCTTTGACGGAACACGGGAAACATGACATTTGAAAATCGGGCTCATTTTGAAATGACTATTTATTTATTTTTTTAGAAATTCGGTACAGTTTCAGAACTTTCTAAATACCTACCTCACTCTCGTTTTTTTTCTTTTTTCTTTTTTATTCTAGAAATCGGTCAACATGCAAGCCGAAATAAATAGATGCGCAAGTAGTACGTAAGATGTATCAGGATGGTCTTTTTAATTTTGGTAGACCTGTCCTAGACGGACTAAACCCCTATGTTGAGTCCCCAAAGTCAAATACACGTGATGCAAACAAGCGTTCCCACTAGTAATCCGGCATGAGGCTATGTTATTCTAGGTTTAAATCCTAGGGGGAGTGTTTTAGACCTGGCTTACCTAAGCGGACAGCTCAACCCGAAGCGGGGGCAACGTATCGGGAGCACGAAAGTCTACCTGGCCTAGTTACTTGACCCAACCTCGTTCTAACTGGTATGACTTCTAATAGAAAAGTGGGCCACGTTCACGTGTGCACCATAAATTCAAAAGACTCAGAAAGAAGAAGGATTTCGTAGCAGTTTATATACGGTTTATAGAATATCAAGCGGTAAAAAGCAACATTTAGCACATTAGGCTCAAACATGTACAAATCAGATAATAAATAAATCCAAGTATAACAGTTATTCTAAGCTCGAATTCTTAAACCCTGAACCAAAGTTCTGGATTTGGTTCCCCAGCGGAGTCGCCAGAGCTGTCACACCTCCTTTTTACCATCCTGGAAGGAGTACAAGGGAGTTTTTTCACTTTAAGTGACATTAATCGAATGAGCTTATTTTAATTCTCAGAGTCGCCACTTGGAATATTTTAATTGGTGTCTCAAGTCCCCAGTTTATTTTAAATCCCAAATCGAGGAAATTTCGACTTTCTTTTTGAAGTTTACGCTCCAGAATTTTTGAATAAGGAATTTTGTTAACCCGGGAGAAGGTGTTAGGTATTTTCGGATTCCGTGGTTCTAGCACGGTCGCTTAAACTATTACAATTGGCCTATTATCTAAATTTAATACATGTTTTAGCCTATGGTATATTTTAACTTATTAACCGCTTTTAATTAATTTAGGAAGATTCAACGTTATTTAAAACGCGCCTTGAACTACATCACATGAGTTGCACCCGCGGTCCCCGACACATTTTGTATAACGTTATTGAGAATTGGAGTTGGGTCACATGAAATGCACACCCAAATTTAATAATTAAAGGAAATCAATTTAAATAATGCGCCTAAACCAGCTATGAAATTTCAAATTAATTATTTATCCTAAAATTAGTTTAAGATTATTGTGTGGCCAAGAGTTTATGAATATGGAATTATTATTGAAGAAATATATTATTTGAGTTATTATGAACCTATCCATCCATGTCGGTATTAAATTTGCTATTGACTTAGTCCTTTAATTTGGATCCAAGCTATTACATCGTTCTCTCTTCATTTTGAATACATCTTCCTATCTTTCTCTATGAACTACAATCTCATTGAAGAAATTCATTCTGTCTCTCACGAATTCTAAATTTTTTTTTTACGCTCTTCCTTCATTTTTTTTTGCCATATCTTTCAAATTGGTAAATAACCAAAATATAACATACAAATTAAAAATAAATATGGTGGAAAAATAATGGAAATATTGGTTAAGAAAAGAATAAACTTTTTATAGATGAAGATATTCTTCAATACATATGGAGCAAAAAACCTTCAGATTTAATGTGCAAACGAACCACAATCAGAGGCAGAGCGGAAACCTTCGAATCGAACTCGACTTCGATCTCTTCGGGCTAGTATTTTGGGCTATCTTTTAGATTGAGTTTGAAGCTTTTGGATTTGATTTTTGGTGTGATTTAGCTCCTGTTTTTGAGGTATTTTTTGGTTTTAAACATGGTGAGAATTGCTTGATTTGTTTTTTGAAAGAAAGAAACAAGAGGAAAGAATGAAACCAGTAGAAATTTTCTTTAGCATAGAAGAAGAAAAATTATTTTCTCTCCATTTCCTCCCCTATTTTTTCTCTTTTTTCTCCTCTCTTCTTCTCAAATTTTCTCTTCTATTTATAGCAAAATTTTTTGAAATTTTTCAGATTTTTCTTTTTTTTTAAATTTTATTATTTTATTATTTTTTAATTAAAAAAAATTCCACTTATAATTTTTTTTATTAAAATAATTCCCACCTTTTGTTTACTTTTATTTTTTAAATTCCAACTTATATTACTTTTATCTTATTTAAAATCCCACTTTTTTTACTTTTTTAAAAGAGAATTCCACTTATTTTACTTTCCTTTAAAAAAAACAATCCACTTTCTTTTGCTTTTCTTTTAAAAGTTATACTTTAATCTTTTTTTAATTTTTAGCTACCTTTATATTTATTTTTAATTCCAACTTTCTTTTACTTTTTATTGTTTTTAATTTTCGCAAAACTTTACTTTTATTTTTTAATTTTCCACGTTCTTTTACTTTTTTAAAATAGAATTCCACCTACTTTTACTTTTTTTTTAATTCCATACTTCTTCTTTTTCTTATCTCTCCCAAAAAATTAATAAATTTAATATTTTTTCGGATTTTTTATTTAAAAATAAAAATAAAATAATATTAATAGTAATAATTCAACTTTTAAATTTTTTTTATTTTAACCCTATAATGAAAAATGTAACAAAGCTAAAAATTGTAGGTTAAAACTCCTAAAATATTTACATAGAAGAAGTGACAAAAAATTAGATATTGTCAAAAATTAGGTACTTACAGATGGCAATCATTCCTGTCGGAACGTTGAAGTAGAACGTTTTGCCTTGGGTGACGTCAATGTTCGCATGCGTCATGATTATGAGTATTATCGAGTCAGAAAAGAACTGACGCTTTGGCGCTTGGTTTCTTGCGTCGATTTGAAATCCGACGCCTCGATTCTGGCGCCACCCAACCCTATAAATAGGGGAAGGGTTTAATTTCGTTGAAGAACTTTGGTCATTCCTGAGAACTCACCAGCCCTCCGTTCTTGACCAGAGGTTTCTCTTCTTCTTCATTTCTTTTCGCGTTTTTCGCGTGATTTTTTTCGAACGGTAATATGCCCAAATCTTGTCGTACCAAAAAGGTTCTTGAGGTTGTTCCGTTGAATGCACCGCCCTCCTCCGATGGCGGGGAGTTGGAAGTGGAAGATGATCTCACTCTTCTTACGGTGGAAGCTTTGTTACCGAGGAATTCTTTGCCTCGATGTAATTTCAACAAGGATTTTGCAGTTGTGGCTCCGATGCACTCCAAGACGGGACATAACCACTTGGATGACCTCCGTGTGAAGTACAACATTCCAGACCACGTAGAGATGGTCCCGGTGGGGGAGGATCACATCGATGTTCACAGGTCGGGCTATTGTGCCTTATATGAGTACCCCTTCTTGATAGGCTATGGTCTTCCCCTTTTTCCCTTGGCGGAGGAATTCTGTAGATTCTACCACATCTGTCCGGCTCAGCTTACGCCGTATACGCTTAAATTTCTTCTATTATTGACTAAATATGCAGAGTTGGTCGGATGTGGCGTCTCCGTTCAACACCTCTTGCACTTATTCATAGCTGGTTTCCTTAGAGGGACCATGGTGTACTTAAGGATGCGCGGTACAATGGGATTGGTGGTTGGAACTGACGACCGTTGATCCGTAAATTCTGGCACAAACATTTCTTTGTCAGGACCGAACACATGGTCTTCAACCCTATCGAATTTCCCGAAAGATGGAACAAAATACGTAAGTGTCGTAGCTTATCAAGTTCTCTGTTGCACGTTGTTGTCGTAGTTCTAACTTTCATATTATAGCCATGGCTCGCCCGCCCCAGCCCATTATCGGACTAAGGAGCTGGGTCGCCGGCCTGTTGCCTCACGCGTAGGAAACCCGAACTTGTCCTACCTTCATGCAACGTTATGGCCCTCAAGTTTGTACAGGTCTTCTGATTTTGCTTTATCTGTTAGACGACCTTGCCTAACTGTGATTTTGTGATAATAGGTCGAGGTGCTTCCAGGAAGAAGGCGACAGCTCTTGATTTCGTGCGTCCTACTACCATCGCAGACGCTCGAGATATTTTATGCGAGTCTGTTCTCGGGGGCCATTCTCTTACACCTCATTAGGGAGATACGTCCGAGGTTGTGGCCATAGGGGAGCCAACTTTGCTGACACAGGCTCCACAACCTGCCGACGAATCTTCTCATGGTGAGGAACCGCCAGAAAGGAAAATGAGAAGACTAGAGACGGGGAAAGGGGTAGCTATTGAAGCTGACGACGGTGGAATGTCTCGGGTGGCCTTGGCGCCCACATTTATTGCCTACGCTATTCGTTCAGGGAGGTCGGCACGTGAGGAGAGAGTCAGCCCAAGGGTTAGCTCGGTGCATCCCGCTGAGGGGGGTTCGTCGACTATCATCGATGGGCTTGACATGGAAGCCAATGAATTGGGTTCCGATGTTTCCCTTGAGGATGTGAACGAGTTTATGGGTAGTCATACCCAAGTGGAGGCAACGACGGATGGACCTGCCCATCATATAACGATCCCTAGGGATTGCAACTTATTGCTGAATAATGAGCAGGTCGCATCGTCGCTTACCCTGTTGTGCGCTGCCCCGGAGAGCGGGATGCTCAGTTCAATGAACGATGTGGAGCTATCTCGGAAGGTTGCCGACATGGCTTTGTAGGTAGGTTTCATCACCTTGTTGCTTTTTTTCCTTTGCTTATTGTAGGATAGGTACGAAAACATGCTTACTTTTGTTTCTTTTTTTAGACCCTCGTCCTGGAGGTGGAGAGATACCGTCGTGAGCGGAAGAGAACGGACCTCTACAAGAAGGTGTTGAGGAAGTATCGAAAATGCCGTGCTAAGCACCAAGCGGCGGCTGACCTTTATATACAGGACCCTGAGTTCCAAATGTTCCCCGAGGGGCTTAAGGAGAGGGAGGCCCAGTTGGAACGTAAGGGGGTAGAGCTGGAAGAGACAGATGGGGAGCTTGTGAGGGTCGTTGCTCGTAACAGTGAGCTGGAGGCTCTCCTTAGGGCGAAGAATGATGAACTTGAACTGAATCGAGGGGTGGCTGCGGAGAATGCCGACTTGCAGTAGAGGGTAGCGGGCTTGACCGCTGAGCTTGATGTTAGAAAGGCGGAAATCGATAGACTTAAGGGCAAGCTAAGTGCAGTGCCGACAAATTGGTCGTATTGCAGAGGCAAGTCGCCTCGCCGAGATCTGAGGAAGCGGGATACCATTCTCGGCCCTCCTCGTCTTATCCCCAATCTGGTCGGGGCCCGCATCATAGCATCCATGAAATATGGGTCTACGTAGAGGCTCAGTTTGATATATATAGAGATTTATACACAAAGGGTCGAGCGACAGAGGTGGAGGTTCAGTTGGTGCGAAAAGAAGCGCACACAGCTCGTGAATTATGTGGGTACTACCCCGACTCTCCTGATTGGGAGGATGCTGCTTCCGAGGATGTCGATCGCCTCGACTCGAATGCATAGTATGAGGATGTTTATACCACATGAGGTGGTAGTTAGTTTAAGCTTGTATATTTTTGCTTCCGCCTCTTCTTTGGCTATGTGGTGTACTAAAATCCGTCCAAGTGGACGAATGTATATAAATTTTTTTATAGTATAGACTTTTATTTTTGTCGCTTCGTCTGTTTGCTATTTCTTCCTTTTGTTGTTTTTGTTTTACACTTAACTATCGCGGGTATTGCCTTTTAGGTGATTTCGTCGTGGTTCGAATGAGATTGAATTGATGTCGATGGCCTTGTCCGTTAGGATGCTGCTTTGACTGTCGTCGAAGTAGTATCCTTCGTGGTTCAAACGAAGTTGAACAATGTCTATGGCCTTAGCCATTAGGATGTCGCTTCGATTGTCATCGAAGTGGTATCCGTCGTGGTTCGAATGAAATCGAACAATGCCAATGGACTTAGCTGTTAGGATGTTGCTTCGACTGTCGTCAAAGTGGTATCCGTCGTGGTTCGAATGAAATCAAACAATGTCGATGGCCTTAGCCGTTAAGATGTCGCTTCAACTTTTGCTGAAGTGGTATCCAACGTGGTTCGAATGAAATCGAACAATATCAATGGCCTTAGCCGTTAGGATGTCGCTTTGGCTGTTGTCGATGTGGTATCCATCGTGTTCGAATGAAATCAAACAATGTCGATGGCCTTAGCCGTTAGGATTTCACTTCGATTGTCATCAAAGTGATATCCATCGTGGTTCGAACGAAGTCGAACAATGTCGATGGCCTTAGCCGTTAGGATATCTCTTCGACTGTTGTCAAAGTGGTATCTGTCGTGGTTCGAACGAAGTCGAACAATGTCAATGGCTTTAGCCGTTATGATGTCTCTTTGACTGTCGTCAAAGTGGTATCCGTCGTGGTTCGAACGAAGTCGAACAATGTCGATGGCCTTAGTCGTTAGGATGTCGCTTCGACTGTCGTTCAAGTGGTATCCGTTGTGGTTCGAACGAAGTCGAACAATGTCAATGGCCTTAGCCGTTAGGATGTCGCTTCGACTATCATCAAAGTTGTATCCATCGTTGTTCGAACGAAGTCGAACAAGGTAGATGGCCTTAGCCATTAGGATGTCGCTTCGACTGTCGTCGAAGTGGTATCCGTCGTGGTTCGAATAAAATCGAACAATGTCAATGGCCTTAGCCATTAGTATGTCGCTTCGACTGTTATCGAAGTGGTATCCGTCGTGGTTTGAATGAAATCGAACAATGTCGATGGCCTTAGCCGTTAGGATCCCACTTCGACAGATATTCGACTTCTGTTCATATCGTGGAGATTTCTGTTCACACAATGGAGGTCGACACTTTTGTTCATACAATGGAGATTTCTGCTTATACAATGGAGATCGACTTTTATTCGTGTAATGGAGATTTCTTCTTATACAATGGAGATTGACTCCTATTCATACAATGAAGATTGACTTTTGCGTATATAATGGAGATTGACTTTTATTCGTGTAATGGAGATTTCTGCTTATACAATGGAGATTGACTGGGGTAGTCCATTCATTACTTCGGCCTAGAGACCGTGTTGATGGACCGAGGTGATGAATTGCGCTTTTGGTCCACGGGGAATTCCCTTCGTCACCTCGTTATAAACCTCCCCGAGAAAACCCAATTGAGACAGAACTCAGGTGAGGGAAAAAGAGTACGACTTAGGAAGCACCTTTTAGAAGTGGAAGTACTTGAGGTAAGCAACGTTCCGGTTGTTTTGGAGTGGTTTTCCATCCACTGTTTCCAGTTGAAATGCTCCCTTATTTGCGGCTGCTGTGATTTTATACGGTCCGTCCCAGTTTGTTCCCAACTTTCCCTCGTTTGGGTCTTTTGATGCCAGTTTCTTGGCCTTGAGGACGTAATCGCCAATTTTGAGTGATCTTACTTTGGCTTTTCTGTTGTAGTATCTCTCTACCTGTTGTTTTTGGGCCATAATTCTTATATGGGACATGTCTCTCCGTTCTTCGACTTCATCTAGGTCTTGTAACCTATTTTTATCGTTACCCGCTCCGCTGTCATGGGAGTATCTCAGGCTTGGCTCCCTGATCTCGACGGGTATGACTGCATCGGTTCTATAGACCAGTGAATATGGCGGACCGAATGGAGAAGTTCTCCCGTTTGATGTATCATGGGGGCGTATTTTTGGTACTGTTCGCATCTCTGGACGTAGTCCGCTGCTTCTTTTTTCATAGTAGGCCAGTAATAGCCGACACTGATGAGACATTGAATGAGGGAATAATTTCCAGTATGGGCGCCGCAATGGCCCTCGTGCACTTCCTCCAATACTTGTCTTGTTTGGTGGGGTCCAAGGTATTTAGTGAGGGAGCCGCCGAACGTTCTTTTGTTGAGGTCATGATTTACCAGGCTGTATCGGGCAGCTTGCACTCGGAGTTTTTTGGCTTCTTTTTTGTCTTGAGGGACTGTTCCGTCCTGTAGATAGGATACAATGCTGTTGCGCCAGTCCCAAGTCAAGTTCAAGGGAAATACCTCGACGTGATCAATGGCTGAATGGGGGAGAGTGACCACACTTCCTTTGTTGATGTTCTTGGTGGCTGCGGCTAGCTTAGCTAGGCCATCTGCTTCAATGTTTTTTGCCCTATGTATCTGCTCGAGGCGGCATTCGTCGAATTCTGGGATCAGCTTGTGGATCTCTGATTGATACTTTTGTAGTCTTTGTTCTTCAATTTGGAAAGTCCCGGTGACTTGATTTACGACGAGTTGAGAATCGCAGTGGAGAATGAGTCGCTGGGCTCCGTACTTGAGTGCTAACTTCATACCTGCAACCACAGCCTCGTACTCGGCCTCGTTGTTAGTCATCTCGGGACATCGTATGGACTGGAGAATTACTTTGCCTGTAGGGACTTCGAGGACGAGTCCCATTCCAGATCTCGAGGCATTCGAGGCTCCATCATTATAGAGGGTCCAAATGTCAGTAAGAGTGGAGGCACGAAGGGCCTTTTGTTCCGTTTCCGGTAGAATTTCCGCACTAAAATCGGCAACGAAATCGGCGAGTACCTGTGACTTAATGGCAGTTAGCGGGTGATATGTGATGTCGTGCTTGCTGAGCTCTATGGCCCACCTGGCGAGTCTGCCTGAGAGTTCGGGTTTGTGCAGGATGTCCCTTAGGGGAAATGTTGTTATTACTTTTACGGCTAGTGCCAGAGCCAATTTTTCATGGTGCGGGTACCTTGTTTCGGCATCAACTAAGGTCTTGCTAATATAATTGGGGGATTGTGTACCTTTATTTTTGCGGACCAAGACTGCGCTGACGACGACTTATGATACTGCTAGGTATACTGGCAGACTTTCGCCAGGGTCTGCCTTGACGAGTAGTGGTGGTAAGGACATATATGCTTTCAGTTTCCTCAAGGCATCTATGCACTCTTCGTTCCATTGTAGTCCATGATCCTTTTTCAGCACATTGAAGAACTTGTGGCACCTGTCCGAAGATCGTGAAATGAACCTTGATAAGGTGGCTAATCACCCCATCAACTTCTGTACCTGTTTCTTGCTGTTAATTACCTCAGGTATCATGTCTATGGCCTTGATCTGATTCGGGTTGACCTTGATGCCTTATTGTGACACAAGGAAGCACAGAAATTTTCCTGAGGCCACGCCGAAGGCGCATTTTTCCGGATTCATTTTCATCCTGTACTGCTTCAATATCTTGAAGGCTTCTTTCAAATGACCGATATGGTCTTCTTTCTTTTCCGATTTCACCAGCATGTCGTCGATATAGACCTCCATTGTCTTGCCGAGTTGTTCCTTGAACATCTTGGTAACTAACCTCTGGTATATGGCCCCCGCATTCTTGAGTCTGAATGGCATCACCTTATAGCAGTAAGTCCCTTGGTGGGTGATGAAAGTTGTTTTCTCTTGATCCTCCTCGGCCATTAGGATTTGGTTGTAGCCAGAGTAGGCATCCAAGAAACTCAGCAGTTCGTGTCCCGTTGTTGCGCCCATCAGTTGGTCGATATGGGGCAATGAAAAGGAATATTTTGGACATGCCTTGTTCAGATCGGTGAAGTCCACGCACATTCTCCACTTGCCATTTTTCTTTTTGACCATGACCATATTAGCAACCCATTGGGGGTATTTCGATTCACTAATAGAGCCGTTGGCCAGTCATTTGTCCACTTCTTCATTGACTGCCTCGTTAATTGCAATATTGAATTTCCTCCTCATCTGCCGTATGGGCGGATAAAGCAGATCGATATTCAGCCTATGAGTGGCGATGCCTTTTGGAATCCCCGGCATATCTGAGTGTGAAAAAGCAAATAGATCGGCATTGTTAGACAAAAATTTACGATACTTAGCTGTCTCGGAGAGGTTGTGTCTGATATATAAATTTTTTGTATCGTCGGCATCGTCCAGGTGTACCGTGTCGATATCTTCAATAGTTGCTTTGCAAGCTTCTACAACGTCGGGCTCTATGATGACTTTTGCTGGCTAGTCTGTTTTAGCTCCCGACATGGTTGATTGCTATGCCTCCGCGCTTGCCCCTTTTAACTGCTTGGTATGCGTGCAATCTTGGGCAATCTGGTAGCATTCCTGGGCGGTACGCGGCTCACCTCGAATGCTGAAAATTCCCCATGGGGTGGGAAACTTGATTACCTGATATAAGATTGAGGGGACGGCTCGCATGGTGTGTATCAATGGGCGTCCTATGATGGCATTTTAGGCGGTTTCCTAGTCCATGAGGTGGAATGTAGTTTCCAACATGACTCCCCCAGCCAGGACTGGTAGTGCTATTTCTCCAGATGTCCATTCTACTGCATTATTAAAACATGTTAGTGTTATGCAACGTGGTATTATCTTATCCTTGAGCTTCATTCGCATGCGAACTCTCGCGTGGATAATACACGCGCCACTTCCATCGTCTACCATAATTCTATTCACATCTGTGTCAGCGACGCGTAATGTTATGACTAAAGCATCGAAATGAGGGAAAGACAAACCGTTAGTATCTGACTTTTCGAAAATGATACTGTCATCGAAACCATCATACCGTTCGTGAGTGAATGTACGTTTTAGCTTATGCGTGGTGGCGAAATTTACGTGGTTAATCACTGAGTCGTCGCCACCGTCGATAATCATTTATATGGTACCTATAAGCGACGATGGCCTTGGTGGTCCTTGAGATGGGTCGCGCCCTCTGGCGAAGTTGGCCTTTCCCTTATCGCTGAGCAGTTCTTTCAGGTATCCCTGGTTCAGCATTCTGTCCACCTCCTATCGTAAACTTATGCAGTCTTCGGTCTTGTGTCCTCTTTCCTGATGGAATTCGCAGATGACATTTGACCTTCTTGCATTTGGGTTCGATTTCATCTTTTGTGGCCACTGCACCTTCGTGCCCAGCTTCTCTAGTGCGTACACTATTTCTGAAGGGGAAACACAAAAGTTATGACCAGATAATAATTGAGGCATACCTTTTTCGTTTCGAAGGGGCGCGATATGTCTCAACACGGCATCTACATGCCTCGGGGGAGGCGGATTAGGATTTCTGACATAGGGTTAATGCCTTTCTCTATTGAAGCGTGGGAGTTGATCCCTTTGTCCGTCGCTACGTCGATCCCTCCTTACCTCGGACTGTACTGACGTTAGTCGCTGAGTTGGACCGTTGAGATCGTCTTCATTTTCTCTTACTTTGGTACAGTAGGCATTATAGATCTCCTCCCATGTGGTGGGAGGGTACTTCATGAGTCTATTGAGTAACTTCTTGGTTGCCTTCGCCCCGCTTCTACTTAATCCGTTTTTGAAGGCTGCGACCGCCATTCCTTCCGACATATTTGGCAGTCCCATTCTTACCCTGTTGAATCGGGCTAGGAACTCCTGGAGCCCTTCGCCCGCCGTTTGTCTGATGGCGAAGATGTCATTGACCCTGGCTTAAGCCTTCTTTGCTCCTGCATGAGCAGTAGCGAATCTATCCACCATTTCGTCGAACGTCGATATTGACCGTGCTGGTAGCTGAGAATACCAGGTTAACGCTCCTCCTGTCAAAGTCTCACTGAACTTTTTCAACAGCACAGATGGCACTTGTTATTTTGACAAATCGTTGCCTTTTACCGCAGTGACGTAATGAATCAGGTGATCTTCTGGATCCGTGGTCCCGTCGTATATTTTCAAGTATAGTGGCATTTTAAAGGTTTTCGGGATGGGGTGGGGAGCAGCTTCCTCACTGTACGGCTACTCGGCGAACCTTCCCACATCGCGTTTTGGCAGCAGCTTAGGGGTGTCGGGTATTTTGTTAACCCTTTCCTGGTGTTCTTTCATTTAGTCACGAAGCATTTTGTTCTCGTTTTCCATTTCTTCCATTTTCTTTAGGATGATCGCAAGTGTACCATCATTTGCATCGGTAATAGTGCGGGTTTTGATTGTTTGTACAGTGCCTGGCTTGCCGGTGACAACAATGAATTCTACCGTCAGCGAATCTCCGGTATTTCCTAGAGGGGTTTTTTCAAGCACGATGTTTAGAGCGCTTGTCAACCACTCCTGTAACAGCTTTTGGACTGCTGGTGGTGTTTCTTTCACCGTGGACGTTGAAGTTCCTCTTTCGCGTCAGATCATCGGATCCTCGAGTATAGAGGGTAAGATCTCTCCCTCTGGTATACCTCTTGGTGTTATATTCTCGGTATCTTCTCTACCAGCTTCGTCGAGGGAGTCCAAGAGGTTTTTTGAGACATTTGCTATTGCCTTCAACCTTGCTTCTTTCTCTGCCATCGCTGGTTTCTATGGAGTGCGAAGGATAGAGATCGTTGATTTTGATATACCAAGTGAGAACTACGATTTCGACTACCGAAATCCTCATAGACTGCGCTAAATTGTTTGACTCAAAAGATGTTAAAGTCTTTTTAAGCAAATCAATCAAAGAGATGAATGAGTAAATCGTAGTCGGAGATAATAATCCTCAGGATTGTTTTAATAATCGAAATAATAATAACAGTAAAGGAATAAGAGAGAGAGAGAGAGAGAGAGAGAGAGAGAGAGAGAGAGATGGAGATAAAGATTAGAGAGAGAATCAGTTTTTCTATATCAAGTTATCTCTCTATTACAAGGCTCGGATCCCCTTTATATAATGGGGGT